>JAJLUL010000042.1:120617-140558 GCA_030564325.1 Blastobotrys capitulatus
ACAATGAATACTTGACCACAAACTGATTATTTTTATAGTAAATCCCTATTTTCATAATAATTTTGATGTTTAAATTTAATTTAGTAATATAAATATTCGCCTTTTTCCAGTGAGATAATTTCATACTCTATAACACCGAAATCTTTAATAAATTATTCAAAAATTATATAAGTAATCATATGAAAAAAAAAAAAAAAAATGGATGAACATCTGATTGATAATTTTCTATAGCTGAAATCCAGCCTACTCAAGATCAAGATGAAATTCAGCCTATCCAAGACCAAGATGAGTTAAACACAATCAGAGAATATTGTTTTGTTAATGCTGCAATTATTTCTGAAAGTGTTTCACTAAACCATCTATTAGAAAAATATTTGGATTAGAAAAGAAAACTTTTAATACCATATATTGCCATTTTTTATATATTAACTAGTAATAGTTCAAACCATTTTTGATCTTTTGTGATGTCAATGATTTCCTCAGGGTTAAATTCTTTAGATTCATAAGTCATAAAATAGTTATTATAGCTTTTTCTGTAGCATTCGAAATTTAAATCAAGATTTTGATTTCTGTTGGTAAGATATCGAATGAAAAGTTCGAAGTGGCTGTACATGTTGTTTATTCAAGTTGTTGGAATATTATTTTGATATTAATTAATTATTTAATCAAATTTTAAACGATTAAGATAAAAGAGACAAAGATAAAAAATGACAAGTACTTATGCTCTAAATAAATTTAATTAATTAATAGTTACTAATTTAAATTTGGGGTTTTAGAGAACCATCGACACTCCGATCCAAGTGGAGGCTCAACAACAAAATATTTGGCGGAGAAGAAGTCGGAAATCCATCGCTATTCCGATGGTATTTTACTATTGGCACTGAGAACACATTATCGTCAACTCCTTAATTGTTAACTGAAAACCTGGTTATGAAATTGACATAGCATCTTCATTTATTGATAAATACCATTTAGGAATGAAAATAGTTACAATTCTGAATCAAGCACTTTCTATGAAGCTAGAAGACATATTTTTTCAAGCTTATCGATGGTAGACTATAGTCTAATTTTTTTTTTTTTTTTGTTGGCGCGCGCACAACACGAAATTTTTCCTTTCACTTTTTATCGTTTTTTTTTTTCATCAATAGAACCTATAATACAAGAATAAAATGACAGATAGCATATCATCTAATACAGATGCCAATGCTACTGTTATTGGTAATAATAATACACCAATAAATCCAAAAGATATCACACCAAAACCAGAGAGTAGTAGTAGTAGTAGTAGTACTGGTGGTGGTGGATTTATATCAGGAATTATAGGAGATAATCCTTATTTTTCAGCTGGGTTTGGATTAATGGGGTTAGGAGCTGGTTTAGCAATATTAAGACAAGGATTATCAAGATCAGGTTCATTAGTAAAAAGATTAATGTTTGTTGATTTGGAAATTTCTAGTAGAGATCAATCATATACATGGGTTTTGGAATGGTTAAGTAAAAGACCAAATCCAAGAAATAGACAATTAAGTGTTCAAACAACATATAAACAACATCAAAATGGTAGTGTTACTACTGATTTTTCATTAGTTCCAGGCCCTGGTAAACATTGGCTTAGATATCAAGGAGCATTTTTACAAGTTAATAGAGAAAGAAGTGGTAGATTAATGGATGTTGGTAAAGGACAACCATTTGAAACAATTACAATTACAACATTATATAGTGATAGAACAGTTTTGAAAAATATTTTAAAAGAATCAGAAATGATGGCATTAAAAAAACAAGAAGGTAAAACTGTTATTTTCACTTCTTATGGACCAGAATGGAGACCATTTGGTAGTCCAAGAAAAAAGAGACATATTGAATCAGTTGTATTAGCAGGATCAATTAAAAATGATATTATTCATGATATTGAAGATTTTTTAAAAAATGGAGAATGGTATGATAAAAGAGGTATACCATATCGAAGAGGTTATTTATTATATGGACCACCAGGTAGTGGTAAAACATCAATAATTCAAGCATTAGCTGGTTATTTAGATTATAATATTTGTATATTAAATTTAGCAGAAAGAACATTAACTGATGATAGATTAAATCATTTAATGAATCATGTACCTGATAGATCAATTTTATTATTAGAAGATATTGATGCTGCATTTAGTGAAAGAAAACAAACTGATGATCAAGGATATGTTAGTGGTGTAACATTTTCAGGTTTATTAAATGCTTTGGATGGTGTTGCATCAGCAGATGAAAGATTAATTTTTATGACAACAAATCATCCAGAAAAATTGGATCCAGCTTTAATTAGACCAGGTAGAGTTGATTATAAAGTTTTAATTGATAATGCAACTCCTGATCAAATTAGAAAAATGTTTTTACGATTTTATGAAGATCAACATGATTATTGTGAAGCATTTGTTAGATTGGCTCAAGAAATTAATAAACCAATTAGTACTGCAACTTTACAAGGGATTTTTGTTGCAAATAAAGATCGTCCAGATTATGCTTTGGTAACTTTAGAACAATTTAGAGATTTGTAATTATTATAGTTTTTGTATATAAATATCTTTATTCTAGTTGTATTTTTTCACAGTTTGATTTGTTTGGGAATGGAATGAAACCGAGATTGAGCTGGTTCGTATTCTAATATCACCTAGTTTTGATGGACTTTAAGACTCCTCAAAAATCCTGACCTTTGTTAATGTTTGAATGGTGTGCTGAACGATAAAGAAGAGGTGAAGTAACTTTTCTCAGGATCATTATAAGCTGTTCTTTGCGATATTGTTTCGATAGATAAGTTTTTTTTAAATTCAATGAATACTCAATAGGTGTAAATTATCCTTTTAAAGATTTTAAAGTTTCTTGTGATGCTTTTTGGATATCTCTAGGAGTTATAGTTGATGTTGATGATGATGATGTAGCTTCAATAGACTTTATCATTTTATCTAAATATTCTAGATACATTAAGTATACTAAAACATCAGAATTACCCTTAAATTGTTTATTGTTATAAGATCTTAAATTTCGTTTAAAAGTAGACCGTGGATATACACGACCCATTGTGATTAAATTGTTTTGTTTGGATGTTTAGTTGTAATCTCAAAACAAAAAAAACGCGAGAATGAAAGATAATAGAGAAAAAAAAAAACACCAATTAGTTATTAATTAGCTGTTGGGACTTTTAAATATTTATCGCTGCCCGCGCGTTCTTATAAGCTTATCGCGGAGATCGGGTCGGAAATTCTGACCTAAAAATTCAAATCCAACACAATTCGCAATGGTATTAAGGTACAAGTATACTATAGCCATATTCTAGGAATGACCTTTTGTTTAATAACAGTAGACTATATATACTATCGTGAAATGCTATCCATATACATGTTGCAATTGGACAAATGGCTAAGATAATTCAGTATATATACTATCCAGATAATGATACCACATTCTGACCTGGTGTCCAAAATTGCCGAGACATTAATTAGTGGGATAACATTTAGACTTACGTAATTGGGAGGCCTATAGGCTAACTTTGAATATTATAATATATAAGAAAGCTTTGACCAATGACATATATATGTTTGAGGTACGTAAGTTGTACCTAGGTTGAGGTTAACAATATTATATGAATGAATTCTACAAGTATTAATATAGCTATAGGTCAAGAGCTCTATATATGTATATAGCTGGCTGCAGTCACTGATAAAATCAAATTATTTATAGTCATGTTGGAACATTTGTGTCCCATTTGTATATATTGACATTGAAATCTTTTTTTGATTATAATTATATTAATTAATATACATTTCACAATCAGTATGTTTACTCAGTGTCTCCATTAATAGATTGATGACATATATGCCTCGGTAAATCACATTTCATAATTTGTCTCGAAATCACTGCACTGCAAGCCGCATGCACTCAATTGTGGCGTTGTGTTTCAAAAACACACCATCCACTCAGGTTGGTTCCCTTGCACTACATTTTAAACCTTATTACTTCCTTGAAAATATACATTTTAGCCCGTTAATTAATTTTCATCACTAATTTAATCATAGATAATATCTAGTACTCTATATGATAGTATGTATAACTGTTCGATTTTGTAAACTGCAATTGTGCACATTCATAATATAAGCATGCACTAGCTAGGTCTTAATTAATACTGTAGATTAATCAATTACCAATTGATGTATATAATATTGTTATACTACTATATACTACGCACGCATACATGTATATATGGTGGATTTTAATCTGTTAACTTCGTAATAACACATGTGCTTATATATACTGTATATATACAATTGATAGATGGACAATTTGTATGTTAACATTAATTAATATTGTATAATAATTAAATTACCTATAATATATAGTAGAAGCAATAGTACTTAGAGTTGTACTCTTTCGTATGGCCATGGCATATATATATGCTACCATATCGATCATGATATATAATAAATATATACATATGATATAATATTGCAATTGTTAACATGCATATACATGTATATATGCTTCACTTAAAAATTTTTACCACGACATTGGGAACATTATAAATAGGTACAATAGTTAACATTATACACTCTACTGCCATGGCATGCATGCATGATATAATATTATGTAGCGAAGCTATACAGCATATTTAATTGTGAAAATTTGAATATCTCTCAAGTTGAAGCACTAGTATACATGTATATATATATAATTAATCTATAGATATAATTAATATACTTATAATTAACTCAGCTACTTCTTGACATTAATTTACACGTACAATTAATTGTACTTGTACAACCGGTATATTGCAATTACTTAACTTTAAAGATATATATATCTATATTATATTCTTTGGTTTTGCATCTTTAATCAATTTACCTGATATTAATTGTCAACGTTAAATCTTATATATTATTCCAAGACGAGTACTAGTCATGACGCATTATCTCAAGTATTTTAAATTGGATTATAGATCTAATAATAACACAGAAAAGCAACAACATTATAAACATATTAAGTAGGTATCCAGATATATTATAATAATCACAGCTCGAGATCATATTCGGCATAACTCAGCTTTCAACGTTGTACAATTGTACATTATTGAATTTGTAAAAAGCGGTTGGAAAATTAAAACTGTTGTGCATATATCCGGGCTATTGAAAGTATTGTCAACTAAAGTTACCGCTAGCTACCGCTACACGTGCATCATTATGGATATACTTAAGACAATACTAAGATCCACATCATAATACGACAAAATTTATAAGGCTCACAGTACCTGGTAAACTGTCATTATAATTTTTTTAACAAAAAAATCCTCATTCGAGCTGATCACGGAATAATTTACCAATAATTATAATATATAATAACACTTGGCTAATATTATAGATCAAAGTACTAGAATAGTGGGTATTTTTTATTTTTGAGGAATTAGTCGCATTAAAAGAATCATATTGGTACTCACAACCCCCCCCCTAGAAATTTTGAAAATAAAAATATTTTTTAGATCACATTTAGGTGTTTCAACCAACCTTAAATTTCCAGCAAATTTAGTTAAAACAAGAACATAGTGGCTAACTAAGCTAATCATTAGAAATATCATAAATAATTATAACATTAAGTCTATTGATATTATAAAGAGTTATTGAATCAAGTTGAAAATACACCTTCTCAGTATTACTGTATATTATTTTGTAAGGCAAAAAAAATAAAAAAAAAAAGATCACAGCCATTTTTGCCGCATTGCATCAGATTAAACACGCATAAAAATTAACCCCTTATTCTATCCTTACAACCGCTTTAAAAAGAACAAGCGAAAAAAAAAAAAAAAAAAAAAAAATCACAACGTTTTTTTTGTAACAGGTCGACGTCCCGATCAAAAAAAATCCAGGATTTTAGTTATTGCGCAACAATCAGTTTGTTACTACAGAAAAAAAAAAAAAAATAACAAAAAAATACTACTTTCTATAATTATTGATTTTTGAACACATAATAATTTTTCTTTTTTTCTTTTTTTTTTTTTTTTTCTTCGTTATTTGATTATAAAAAGAATTGATCTCTTCAACCCCTTAGAATTTATTAATTATATTGGGTGAATTTTCCATTCTAATTAATTCAAATTAATTCAAAAGATTAATATAATATGAGAATTATCAGAAATAGAAGAAGAAGAAGGTCAAAACCTGTTATTGAAGGATTAAATTCATTATGTTTACAAGTTACAGTATTAAAGGTAAGTATCTATTTCAAACTATAACAAACTAACAATAAAATAGGCTCAAGGATTACAAGGAGTAGATAAATTACCAGTTACAAGTCCATATGTTGTATTAAGAGGTAATCATTATAGATTTTCAACACATACAGTTTCATCAACAAATAATAATGAATATGAATGGAATTCAGATTTTTATATCAATTTAATGGGTTATAGTGGTAAACATGGATTATCAATAAAAGTTTGGGATAAAGTTGGATTTAAAAAAAATTATGTTGGTGAAGTTATATTATCATTAGATGAATTATTTCCAACTTTTGATAATTTTGATATTAATGATCCAATGAATTTACCAAGATGGTATACTGTAAATTCATTAAGATCATCAGAAAATTCAAATAATATGGCTAGTGGACATTTACAATTAAAATTTGCATTAACAAGTAAAAATGAAAATGATAATATTGGACAAATATGGCATCAATTAATTGAATCATTAGGTGGACCTGTTGAATTTTTAAATCCAAGTTTTGGAACTATGGAATCTTTATCATTAATTTCTGGTGATGAAGGTGAATCAAGTGAAGATTTAAGTGATCATGAAGAATTAGATGAAGAAGAAGATAGTGCTGATGAAAGTGATGTTGAAAGTTTAATGGATGATTTAAATATTGATGATATGAGTGATTTAGATGAAGAAGAACAAGAACAACGGTCAGAAATTACTCCAAAAATTCAAGTTATAAATACAGAAAATAAACCAATTACAAAGAAAAAGAAAAAAAAATATAGAAAAAATAAAAAACCAAGACATTATGAATTTAATACTCAAAGTAATGTTGTTGGTGTAGCATTTTTAGATATTGTTAAAGCAACAGATTTACCACCTCAACGTAATGTTACAAGAACAGGATTTGATATGGATCCATTTGTTGTTATTACTTTTGGTAAAAAAGTTTTTAGAACTCCATGGAAAAGACATAATTTAAATCCTGTTTATAATGAAAAAATGTTATTCCCAGTTCAAAAACATGAACAAAATTATCAAATTAAATTTACTGTTTTTGATAAAGATCGATTTTCATTAAATGATTTTGTTGCTGATTGTGATTTAAATGTTCAAGAATTAGTTAATACTGCACCAATTGCAGATCCTGAAACTGGATTATATGATCCAGAAGATTTAACATCTTTACCAGTTGAAAGAGCTAAAAAAGATAAAAAAAAGAAAAATATGGTGAAAAGAATGGGATCAATTAGATTTAAATCAAAAAATAATACTAGTAATAATACACCAGTTAATACAAATCCTCCAACTCCTAGTGAATTATCAGATTTTTCAACAACAAATAATAATAGTGATAGTGATTTAAAATCTACATTAGATTCTTCTTCAAGTGATGATACTGATGTTAAAGAACATAAAGAATTTATTTTACCATTAAAATTAAAGAGTACAAAATATGAAGATAAACATTCACCAGAATTATTTATTAAAGGAAGATTTTTACCATATGCAGCTTTAAGACAACATTTTTGGAGAGGTTTAATTAAAATTTATGATGCTGATGATACTGAAACAATTAGTTATATTGAATTAACAACAATGTTGGATTCTTTAGGTTCAACTTTAAGTAAAAAAACAAAACAATCTTTCTTTGAAAGATTTGATAAAAATGCTGATGATGATGAATTAACTATTGATGAAGTAGTTATTTGTTTAGAAGATCAAACAATTGAAGATAGTTTAAATAATAATAATGATTCAATTGATGAAGAAAGTGAAACTGAAAATGAATTGGATAAATTAGGATTAAGTTCTGATTTAACTTTAGATAGTTTAAGTGATAATGATGATTTAAAAAGAAAGACAACAACTGAAAGAATTATTCAAATTAATACATGTCCAGTTTGTAATCAACCAAGATTAGGTAAAAGAAGTGAAATTGATATTGTTACTCATTTAGCTACTTGTGCATCACAAAATTGGGCTCAAGTTGATACTTTAGTAATGGATCGTTATGTTACAAGTAATCAAGCTAAATCAAGATGGTATTCAAAAATTGTTTCAAAAGTTTCATATGGTAATTATAAATTAGGAGCTGATTCTGCAAATATTTTAGTTCAAGATCGAGTTACTGGATATATTTTGGAAGAAAAAATGAGTGTTTATGTTAGATTAGGTATTAGATTATTATATCGTGGGATTAAAAGTAAAAGAAGAATGGAAGATAAAAGAATTCGAGGTTTATTAAGATCAATGTCAATTAAACAAGGGAAAAAATATGATAGTCCATCAAGTTGTCAAAATATTTTACCATTTATAAAATTTCATAATTTATATATGGATGATGTTTTGGAACCAGTTGAAAATTTTAAAAATTTTAATCAATTTTTTTATAGAAAATTAAAACCTGGTGCAAGACCTTGTGATGCTCCAAATAATTCAAAAATTGCTATATCACCAGCTGATTGTAGAACTACAATGTTTGATAATATTGAATCAGCAACAAATATTTGGATTAAAGGTAGAGATTTTAGTATATCAAGATTATTTGGTGATGCTTATCCAGATATGGTTGATAAATTTTTAAATGGATCATTAGCAATTTTTAGATTAGCACCACAAGATTATCATAGATTTCATATTCCAGTTGATGGTATATTAGGTAAACCAAAATTAATTGAAGGTGAATATTATACTGTTAATCCAATGGCAATTAGATCAAGTTTAGATGTTTATGGAGAAAATGTTCGAGTTTTGGTACCAATTGAAAGTGAAGAATTTGGAACTGTTATGGTTGTTTGTGTTGGTGCTATGATGGTTGGTAGTACTGTTATTACTGCAAAAGAAGGTGATAAAGTTAAAAGATGTGATGAATTAGGATATTTTCAATTTGGTGGTAGTACATTAGTTGTATTATTTCAACCAGGAAAAATTAAATTTGATGAAGATTTAATTGAAAATAGTAAAGGTGCTTTAGAAACTTTAGTTAGAGTTGGTATGAGTATTGGTCATGTACCAGATGAACCAGAATTTGAAAGAAATGATTTAAAGAAACCAGAATTAGCAACAGAAGATCAAAAGAAATGGGCTCATAGGATTATATCTGGATCTGAATTAAATAAAGAAGATGAAAAAGTTATTAGTTTATTAAATTATTAGTTTTGTATTTTTATTATGTAATTTTATATTTTCTTATTTTTTTTTATCAAAAATTTTTTGGACCACGCGTAGTTGTACAATAGTAGATTATAATTTAATAATTTTTTTAACAAAACGCGAAAAAAAAAAATATTAACTAAATTCTTCATCACCACTTTTTTTATATAATTATAACATGACTACATCAACTTCTATTAATGAAGATTTTCAAAGAGAACCTACTAACCAAGAATATCCACCATTACAAAGAAATGAATCTGAATTCAAACCAAATGCATTAAATGAAAATTTTGATATAAAAATTTCAAAAAGAAAATTTAATCATCAATATGCAAGTGTTTATTATACACGATTAGAACAATTAAAAGAATTTGCAACATTAGCAGGTAAAGAAGCATGGCAAGATTCAACAATTAATGATGAAAGACCAAGAAGAATTAAAAAAATTTTAGATGTTAGACAAGGGAAATTGGTATGGTTAGTTGGTACTATTTATAAAGAATTAACTTTTAAACCAAATTTTTTACAAGAAGTTACTGCTAAAGTTTATGGACCAAAAATTGAAGAACCAAATTATTATTATAATGATAATAATGAAGGAGATCAAATTATGTTAGAAGATGAATCGGGTAGGATTGAATTATTTGGTGATAGAGTTTTAAATGAACCATTAGTTACAGGAGTTGTAGTTGCTGTATTAGGAATGGAAGATAGTCAAGGAGATTTTCAAGTATTAGATATAAAATTACCAAATTATGCACCACAAATTCAAAGATCATTAAATACCAAAAGAATTGTTGCAATTGTTAGTGGATTAGAAATTGGACATCCAAAAGAAGATTTAATAAAATTAGAATTATTACAAGAATATTTATTAGGAGAATTAGGTGGGTATGAATTAGAATCAAAATTTGTTTCAAATATATCAAGTTTAATTATTTTAGGTAATAGTATTGCTGAACAAAAAGAACAAGTTGATGGTGATAAACATTCAAGTAAATTTTCAACCAGATATAATGTTACTTATAATGGAGAACCTTTAGCAAGATTTGATAGATTTTTAGATGAAATTTGTACTTCAATGCATGTTAGTTTATTACCAGGTCATGAAGATCCATCAACAGAAACAATGCCTCAACAAATTTTACATCATGGTTTATTTCAAAGATCAAAAAAAATGATTTCAAAAAATTTTGATTTATTAACAAATCCAAGTTTTTTAGATATTGATGATACTAATATTTTAGCAGTAAGTGGTCAAACAATTGATGATATTAATAAATATATTAATATTGAATCATTATTTGAAGATGATGATGAAAAAAAACAAAATCCTAGAGTTGAATTAATGGATTTAACATTACAATGGAGACATATTGCTCCAACTTGTCCTGATACTTTATGGAGTTATCCATTTTCTGAATTGGATCCTTTTGTTTTAAATAATACACCTCATGTTTATTTAATGGGGAATCAACCAAAATATTCTAGTAAATTGGTTGATAAAGAAGGTATTAAAACAAGAATTGTTACAATTCCTAAATTTCAATCAACTGGTCAAGTAGTTTTGTTGGATTTAGATAGTTTAGATACTTGTACAGTAACTTTTTCATCATAATATTTTTCTTTCTTTTTTTTTTTTTTCTCTATCTTTCTTCTGTTTTTTTTTTCTTTTTGTTGTAGAGTTAAGATAATGTTTAAATTATTGGATGTCTATAGGTGTATATCTATAGTTTATATTACTTAAACAATTACACTGTATAGAAATCCTCACTTGAAAAGGAAAAAAATGCATGAAATCATACAGAGTATCGATCGAGAAGACGTTCATAATCTAAAAATATTATTGAAACAGTTTAAATAATGGATATAAGGTTTCAATTTCAGCCAGGCAGAAAAATCTAGCAAAACAAGTAGACTAAAGTAATATTTATTAATATATTGATACTAAAGATAAATACAAAAAAAAATACCTACAACTTTAAATTTAGTTGACCAAGTGAAAAATATATATAATTAAAAGACTATAAAAAAATAATTAAAAACAAACCAAGAAAATAAAAGAAAAGAAAATAGCATGTATACTTTGGTTATAAAATAATGGATTCTTCATTACTATCAGCCATAATTCCATTTGAATAATTGTAAACTTTCTTAGCTTGTCTTTTATAATTATTATAAGTATTTGAAGGTTTATTTATCTTTTTTGATGAACCACTAAATATATTACCTGTGGATACTACACTTACTCCCCTAGCTGTTTGTAAAATGACATGATATGAACCATTACCAAATTGTATTTTTTGAATTAATTTTGAAACTCCAAAATTAGAAGTTAAACAAGATTTATTTCTAGTTTCAAAACTTGATAATTCTTTAGCTAATTCTCCAATAGTAACTTCATACCCAGAAATAAATTTTGGTCCAAAAGTCATGAAAACCTCATTTTTAATACAAGATCTTAAATAATAATAAAATCTTCTATTATAACCCATATTAATTATATTATTAAAAATTTCTTTTTTACCAAAAAATATTTCATAAGATTTTTCTAAGAAAAATTTAACATTTCCAGAATAAATATTACGATTAGCTACATGTAATATTTGAACTGCTGGTACTTGTACTGGTACTGATACTGGTACAGAAGCAGCAATATATTCTTTAAATTTATTGGTTAATTGGTTAATATCATTAATTTTACCTTGATTGATTCCAATTAGCAAAGTTCCAACAACTTTTGATACAAAGTTTTTATCTACTGATTTAATAAATGGATCAATATTAGTTCCATTTTGCAAAGTTTCAGAATAATCACATCTAGATCTCCACCATTGATAAAAAATTTTGATCCAAACAGTTGGACTTTTTTCTCTAATTGAGTATTTCAAAACTTCATTAATAGTTTTAATAATAAAATCACAAGAATTTTCCATTGGTTTAACTCTTAAAGAATACAATTGCTTTAAATAAACTTTTTGTTTATAATTATCACCATCAGATCCAGAAGAACTTTTTAACTTATAACTATTAATAGTAATTAAAAAATAAGCAATAAATTCAGCTGGTGATTGACTTTTTAAAGATAATGGTTTTAATAATCGCTTAAAAGTTTGAACTTCTTTAACTGATGAATGATCATGATTTTGAAAATATTGGATTTCCAAAAAAGTTTCAAAAGCATTAATTGATGATAAAGATAAATTATTCAAATCACCAAATAATCCTTTTTCAATACATTTAAAAACTACTTTTTTAAATAAAAAGTTTTGGTGGCTAACAGATAATGACATTTTAATAAATTCTTCATGTCTTTTTAATTCTTCAATCATAATTCCAGATCCAAAAGATTCAGGTAAATCATCAAATGATCCAACAATAGTAAAGGCTCGGTTATTACCCAATCGATCATTAATAATTGATTCTACTGACTTTTTTGGAGTTGTCAAGTTAGAAGAAGAGGTATTAGCTGTTGGCTTGTTTGTGACCTTGGATTTATAAATAGTTTCTACTTCTTCATCATCATCATCATTCATTTCTTGGTTGTCAAGTTCAATTCCAAATCTAGATCGGTTACAATGATCACAGTCAACGTCAGAACTTTCATAACCAGAATCAGTAGCATTTGGTTCATTGCTAGGTGGGAAAGAAGCAATACTAGAATTACCAGATGATAAAGGACTTTTATCATTACAAGAGTCACCTTGAATAGTTTTACTAATATTTTTATAAGGCATTGGTGTAGGATTTACTTATTTAGCTGTTTTTTTTGGTTTAGGCCTAGGATTATAGTTATTATTGGGAATAGAGTGAGAGTGAGTGAAAGAGAGGAGAAAATATTTCAAAAAAGAGATAGAGAGAAAAAACAAATATCTGAAAAATGAGATAGAGAGGGATACAGAAAAATATTTGAAAAAAATTGAGGAATTCGATGGATATTTATAGTTTTTTTTTTGTATTTTCTTTTTTTGGAACTAGTAATGGCTAATCAAGGCTATCAAAGGGTTTATCATTTATGGTAAGAAAATGAAAAAAGTTTACAGTTAACTATACAATCAAGTTATTTAAAAAAAGTGGTCTGATGAGATAAGAAAAAAAACTAACAAATGAGATTAATTTGAAAATTAGAAATGTTACCAATTTAGTCTAAATTGGTTTCAAGTTAATTGAAGTTAAATAAATTGAACTTTATTATTAGTATATCTACTATATTGGCCTATATACTGTATATCACTATACATCGATATCTACTTAATTTAAATCATAGGCAAGTGTATGGTACACTGTATATACATTTGATGGTACAAAGCTTGGACTTATTCCATTATAATATGAAGATCAACATTAATATCATTTATAGCCAGTTTATATATTGTGCTCAACATTTATAATTAATGGAGGTGACAACGTATACATGTACTCAATTGTACGTGTGTCAAGTTATTTTGAGATACTTAGTTACTTACCTAAAGAATATCTTCAAATTTTGTGTTACAAAAACTTTCAAACTTAATTATAACATTTAATTGGTTATCAACGTTTTAATTGGTCAATTGAAAAAAAAAATTATTCGATACTATATACTACTATGTAACCTTACTTATCTATTGTAAAATTTATTTTAAACATTAAATAAGATTTAAATAAAAATACAACTCCTCCAGGGATAATTAATTATGTACTTTTGTATCGACTATATAAATTTAATTTATATATATATATATATATATACTAAGAGTCTTATCAATGAATTTAGTTACAGCAGGATGATTTTTTTTTTTTTGATCAGATTCTTAATGTTCTACGGTCTATAGTATACTTAGGCTTTTTCATATGTTTCAAATGTCAATTAATTTAAACTTTAAATGTTTACAGCTTAATCCTGAAACGATGAATTTTGTTGCAATTAAAGATCCCCCCAATATAGTACTTGATATGAATTGTAAACTACTAGTATTATGGTGGTACATATAGGAGCTAGCCTTTAATTAAATTATGTTTTTCAAGAATATATACAGTGTAGCCTTGATTTTGTAGCATACTGAGAAAATTCCCCTCACCCTTTGATCCACCTAATATGTGTAATTTTTTCACGCGTAAGTGAACTCGCGCGGGTCTTAATTATTAAGTGCACGCCGCACCTTAAATTAGGATCGATGCGGCGCTTTTCCATCCTTTTTTTTGTAAACTTTAACTGAGGTCAAGACAAGCATAGCATTACATTACATTAAAATCTCCTGTTGTATAATACACATATATATATATATTGAATATAAGAAAGGAGTCCAACTATATAAGGAAGGAGGTCAGCTATAGATATATATATATATATATAAGAAAGGAGTTTAACTATTTAAGAATAGAATCAAGAATAGGAAATACAACAAACAAGCTGCAGTTCAGAAAACTTTGATGGTTTTTTAGTGCAATTCAATTAGGAAAGAATTCATACTATATAATAATTATGAAATAAATACTATAGTAATCAGCGAAAGGAAGATTCAGCTTATAAACATTGTATCACAGTTATTCAAATTTTATTCATAATATCAATTATTTTAGCACATCCATGAATTGATATTGATCGATGAGAGCCATGACTGCAGTGGAAGTGTGTACATCAGGCATGAAGTAAGGTTTATTACGGGCTTGATATCAATTATGACCTGGGTAAATTATAAATATTAATCAATTTATCAATTCAATCTATTATTAGCATATTTGGGCAAGTATTTCAATCATTTTAACTATATCAAAGTACAATGATTTTAACTAATGGTAACCACTTTAAATAATTCTTTATTTTCGAATTCGATCGTGGAAATAATTGATATCAACTAGTTCCAGGAAAAATCTTTAGAGCCAATTGAGGAAGGAGAGAAATGAATTCAATTTAAATTCAAATGAGTTATAAAAAAAAGAGAAATCAAGCCATCATATGGGCATGTGGTGAAATTTAAATTAATTAATTAAATCCTGGTAGTATAACTTTTGGTATCATTGATATCAAATAGATACTGTATATATTTAATAATAATTACAATGGAAATATTATGATAAGAAATTTAATTAATTAATAAGTACCATATTTAAATTGCACAACTTAAGTTTGGTGAAGTAAAAAAAAAAAAGACATTCAAATCATGTCCAATAATATTAGTTCATTGTTAGTAAAAATTTATTCTATTAAAACTGGAAATGAATTAAATTTCTAAACAAAAAAAAAAAAAAAAAAAAAAAACTATCTACATTAATTTACTATATACAATTTGCTACATCATCTATTCAATAAATTTAATAGGATAATCACCTTTTTTATTCACCCCATCACCATAACTTTTATCAACCCCAACTTTAGCAAATTCAACAGTTCGTTTATTCTTATCAACATTCAATCTATCCAAACATTTTTCACTAATATCAGGAATATAAGGTTGTAAAACAATTGAACAAACTCTTGCAACATCACTAACAATTGAAATAACTGAATCAACAGTATTTTGATCATCTTTAATAGCCCATGGAGCACAATCTTGTAAAAATCTATTTGTATAATTAATTAAATTACAACATTCACCTAATGCTCTTGCTGGTTGATAATCATTTATCATATGATGATTCATTCTATCAACTAAAGTATTAGTATCATTAATTAAATTATCAAATCTTGGTAATAATTCTTCACTAATATTTGATAAATATTCTTTATGATTTGTAATTTTTAATGATCTTTGAATATTAAATTTTGGTCCACAAACTCTCATGATTAAATTACTATATTTATTAACCAATTCAGTATTATGTCTTGATAAAACTCTTTCAGTTGAATAAATAGTATCATGATCAATATAACCATCATTTAATAAATAAAATTTAATTGTATCAGCACCAAAAGAATTAATAGTATAAACTGGATCAACAACATTACCTAAACTTTTACTCATTTTATTACCATCCATTGTCCAATGAGAATGAACAACTAATTGTTTTGGTAATGGTAAATCACTTGCTAATAAAAATGCTGGCCAATAAATCCCATGAAATCTTATAATATCTTTACCTAAAATTTGTAAATTTGGTGGGAAACAACTTTTTTCAAAATCATTTTTTGATTTCCATGGATAACCAGATCCAGTTAAATAATTTACTAATGCTTCAAACCAAACATACATTACTTGAGAATCATCATTTGGTACAGGAATCCCCCAATTATTTCTTTCAATTGGTCTAGAAATTGATAAATCATTTAAATTTTCCAAATCAACTTCTCTTTCTAATTCAATTAATTTTGATTTTGGTTTGATAAAATTTGGATTATTTTGATATAATTCTAATAATTTTGGTTTTAATTCTGATAATTTAAAAAAATAATTAGTTTCATCTGTCCATTCAACAGATTTCCCAGTTTCTTTTGATACCATTTTCCCATCAATTTCTTCAACTTGATTTTCTGGATAAAAAGTTTCATCACTAATACAATACCATCCACTATGTTTACCTTTATAAATATAACCTTTTTCATTTAATAAATTCCAAAGATATTGACTTGCTTTTTTATGATCTTCATCAGTTGTTCTAATAAATCTTGATTCATTAATTTTTGCTAAATTTGATAATTCTTTAAAATGTGATGATGCTTCATTAACAAATAATTTAGGATCCATTGATGCTTTTTCAGATGCTTGTTTAATTTTTAATCCATGTTCATCAGTACCTGTTAATAATTTGATATTATTAGTATTATTTATAAAAGAATTCCATTTTGAAAAATTTGATGCTAAAGTCATTGAATGTAAATGTCCAATATGTGGAGCTGCATTAACATAAAAAATTGGTGTTGTTACATAATGTGGTTTATTTGTATCATTTTGTTTAGCCTGTGATTCTTCAAGTGTTGGAGTGTAATAAAATCTTTTGTTTCCTAATGCTTTTAATAGTTTAGATTTCGTTTGTTTAGTAACAAACATTGTGCTCTTTTATGAATTGTGTTTGATAATAAATTATGTTGATAAAAATTGTTGATAAAATTGTTCATAAAATTGTAGTGGGGTGAAAAATTTAGAAAAAAAAAAAAAATGGTGGTGATCTTTTTGATCATTTTTTCTGTACTACATGTAATTTACCTGGTACAGGTTTAAACCCTGTAGTGGGGTTACAACTAATATGCATTGATATCCAATCCAGATGACTCTCAAATTACCTGGTACTACTGTATAATATATGTCATTATCTATTAGTATATTGGTCTATCAGGTATTAGCTTATTTAATAGACTTAACAAAATAGTTAGTGAAGCTAAAGTTTAGATAGAAAAAAAAAAAATCAAATAAATCAAAAAAAAATGCATCTTTTATTCTCAAATAATCTATTATAAAAGCTACTTACTTAAAGTACTTTTTTCAACAAATAATGACATTATTGAAAATACAGCATAAAATAATGCCAAAGGATAAGCAACTAATACTCTCATTTCAGTTAATTGTAAATAAGAAACAAAAATAGCACTACTTGAATAAGTACACCAAAAGATTGTAAAAGCACTAAATAAATAACCAAACATATTATCCATATTAATAACAATTCCTAAACAACTTGTACCAACTAATGGTAATAAACAATATCCTAAAACACTAGCAGTTCTAATAATATCAATATAATTAAATGACATTAAATTTAATATACCCCATAATGCCAAATTACCAACTAATGCAACTCCATAAATATAACCAAAATGAGCTTTACCACTTAATAATAGAAATGTTGCAAATAATAAACAAAATAAAATTGGACCTGCTAAATCACTATCATCCATTATATGTTGATCAATTGATTTTAAAGGATTTAATACTGTTAAAGTTTTTTGTTTAATATGTCCAAAATTAATTTCTAATTCTTCTAATAATGGTGGTTCTCCTGGATATCCACTTGTACCAAATGCTGCTAATATACCTCTTGATAATGTTAAATCTGTTCCTGTATTACCATAACTATATCCTCCTGCTGTATTAGTTTGTGGTGTCATTGATCCAGTAACTCCTGGTGTAAAAGAAGAACTGGGGTTATCATATTGTCCCTGAATGAATTGTAAATTTTGTTGTTGGGGATTGTTGTTATATTGATTATATTGATTATAATATGACATGTTATTCTATTCTATTAATTTGTTGATGTTATTGATGTCGTGTTTGATTTGATTTTTTCAATATTTTTTTTTCTTTTTTTTTTTTTTTAACAAACGCGGAAGTATTTTTTTTTGATGGTGATGATGACGATGGCAAAAATTTAAAAAAGATTGATACAAAGCCGGGCAAGTTTTGGTCCCAATTGATCAAAGGTTATTAGATTTAAATTAAGGTCGACCTGTATGTCTGTCTGCACGCGTTAAAAGGATCGGCTAGGTCGGAGGTTTATCGGAGTTCCGTGTTTTCTATTTTTTGTTGAAAATAGTTACTGTAGATGTCTTTTTTCAGAAAATAATTATAAAAATCAACTTTTGATATCCAAGTTCTCTTGATCTTACACCAAAAATCAATTTTTACAGAAATATAATCTTTTAACATTGAAGAAATCTAACCTCAGATACCAATATTTTCAAAAAATCAATGGAAAAATTCATGGCAAATTTAAATTCAATCTTAAAAAAAAGGGAAACTAAAAAATATAAATATTTAGAATCATAAATGTGACTTAATTTTATAAGCATTCGTTAGTAGATAAATAAATTATAGAAAAACCTAATAATAAATAAAAAGAAAATTTACAAGAGAAACCTTTCAACTACTTTTTACCTTTTCATTTTCTAAAGAAACATCTTTCATAATAACATCATCATCTTGTTCTTCTTTTAAAGCCTTTTCAGCAGTACTTGGTTGAATAGGTTCAGAAGGTCCTTCACCATGTAAAACTTTTTCAGGAGCTGGAACAGCTGGACCATCTAATTTACTTGACCAATAATCCATTGTAATCAAATCAGGTTGTTTATTTCTATCACTTGATGATTTTAATTGAGGTTTTGATGCTGCTTTTGCAGTTGCCCATACTGCACTTTGTGGTAATAATAAGGCATCTGGTGGTCCATTATTATTATCACTTGAAAATTCATCTTCTGAACTTGCTAATTGTAATGAATCATTTGATCTTGATGGTGGACTTAAATGATTATCTAATGATAATGGTTTAACCATATCAGGATGTGCAGGTCCAGTACTAGCTGTTAAAGCAAATTCATGTGCATGATTAACTGGAATAAATGGTGCACTTTGTACACTAACTGGATCATCTTCTGGTGAACTAACTCTATCATTACTATGATTATTATTATGTTTGTTATTATTATTGCTATTATTGCTATTATTATTATTGTGATCATTATTAGGATTTTCTTGCTTTGGATCTGATTTAATTACATCTTGTTTATTTGATTCAACAATTCCAAAACTACCTTGTAATTCAAAATCAACTTCATCAATAATATCTTGTAAAACATCTTCAGCAATCATTTCATCATATCTTTCCCAAATACCTCTACTACCTTCAACTGGAAAATCAAAAT
>JAJLUL010000043.1:0-139008 GCA_030564325.1 Blastobotrys capitulatus
ATAATAAAGTAAGTGATCAATGTATTAAAGCAATTCAAAGATTTTTACAATTATTCCCACATGAAAGAGTTCGAGATTGTTATACTGTATTTAAAATTGATTTTTTCTCTGAATATTCAAGAGATGAATTAGAATCTGGTGAAATTGATGCTGTTTTTATACCACCAAATGGTAGATTTAATTTTCAACAAAAATTGGATAGAAAAAAAGTTTTGTTGAATGATTTACAAACTTGGAAAAAAAATAAAAATAATAATAGAAATGGTGGTGGTAGAAATGATCAAAATAATAATAATATGAAAAAATATAAAGATAAATTAAGAAGAGTTAGTATAACTGCTAAGAATTTTTTAAAAGGTAATAGTGATCAAATTGATTATGATTATAAATCAAAAGTTGAATTTGAATCTTTTAATCATGAAAATTGTATGGATACTTTAAGTAAACATGTTAAACAACAAAGAGATTCATTATTTTTACCATCAAGTTTAACTCATCCTTCAAGAATTAAAAAATCAATTAAAGATTATAATAATATTGATTCTATTCCACAAGGTGTATTAGCATTAGGACAAGCTGGTAAAGCAGCAAGAGTAGCTATTAGGAGATGAGAGATTATGCTTTATAGTTAGTACATTATGATTATAGTGCTTCTATAAAGCTGGGGTTTTTTTTTTATTCTTTTAGAATATAGAATATTTAGATTGATTTTTTTTTTTTTATAAAAAACTTTGCATAGACTTTTTTTTTTTTAATGTATAATATCTTTTATTTTTAACTACTAGTAATTTATTTGTGTTTATTTTTGTAAATATATGATGATGATTAAGATTTGTGGCTGTGAAACTAATTTAACGAGTTTTAGATTTTTTTTCATTGAAATTCTAGCGAAGAATTATGATATATAATTAATCAAAGTTTAACCTTATAAATAAATTAATTCACGGCTATCCGGCAAGTTATCATTTTGAAGAACCGAGTTTATATAGAAACTACTCTATATATAATAGAGCTTGAGTAGTAGTAGTAGGTTAATGTCCAGTACACTAAATTCAGGAGAAAGGCTTAGATTATATAAGGTTTAAGCTATAGTCAGGTTAAATATATTTTCCATATATAAGTTTAATTATATCGAACTTTGAAAAAGTTTATTTATTCTAAAGGAAGAAATTCAAGTACTGTAAGTCTTGACTATGATGGATTAGCCAAGTTTGATTAAACTACACAGTGCTACTGCGATAACTCCTGAGTCACTGAGATGCAAAGAAAGCTCTCAATTTATACAGTAGCTTTAAATGTTATATTATTACTTGGAAACACCATAAAATAATATTTTGCAGTACAGTGATATCGATAGATCTGTTATGGGCCAAATCGATGCTAAGCTTCTTGTTATAAATTAATGGACCCATCGATTAAGGAGTACCCTGTAAATCGATCTAAACAAATACGCTCAGTATCATATACCATGGTATAAATTATATTGTTATTATTAATAATTTAGTACTATTCTTATACAGTATTATTGTATCAGGATAGGATATAGAATCTATATAAATCTGTATCAGTATATAATAAATCTATATATATTATAACTAATTACTCAGGTGTTTATAGTTACATTACATCGAGATATTATATCGATGTACAATATTGTACAATTTTTTAAATTGTATATACATCATATATATATCGTTAAAGGTGCTTGTAATTTCAAAGATCTGTCAATCGATATTTGTATACACTTAATTTGTATCCATACATATATATATGATTAGCGAAAAAACCGATAGAACAGTTTTTTCATTTTGATTATAAGCCCTGAATTGCTTTATTACCGATGATATGTTATTAAAATGATCGCGATACCTTGTTTGATTTGAATAACAGGTAACCTTAATTTTAAATTTTTTACAGGTACTATATATGGTGTGCAAATACAGACCCTACACATGTATTTACAATCTAAATGATAGTAATACAATTGTACACATATGCATGCATCAATTTTTTGGAGAAGTACTACAGTCCTTAATTAATTTCGTTGATCTTTGAAATTGACAGTATAAATGATATGTCAAACTAACGTTGAAGTACTCTAGCCTTAGTTCCATAATACCAATATCTATATATGTAGCTAGTATAGGATGTACTTAGTAATACAGTAGTACCGGTAGCCCGAGATCAAAGTAAATATAAAGTTACTACATCATGATGTAGCTAGCCGTAAATTTCCTGGTAATTTTAAAAATAAATACACTGCAATTTATTACAGTTACGCTAAGTAAATTAATAAAACTATTATCATAAATTATTATTATAGATATGTATTTTATTACTATATACAGTAGCAACAGTACCAGTGGTAGTGTAACAACAACTACCAAGTTCGATTAAACCCTGGTCTGTTGATCTACAGCTTGGGTAACGATCGATGAGATTTGTCTCACCCTTGAATAAAAAGATGATACAGTGTACCAGTAGGCTGAGTGTAAAATTCAAGTACCTCAGGTACATCTGATATAATCCTTCCTGTATAATTAATCTGAAAACTGTAATTAAGCTATAGCTGTCAAGTCATTTTGGATTACCTTAGATGTCAATGTTTATCAGCCAGTCTTCATCTACTCTACACTACACTTATTGTACACTTTACAGATGGCCTAGGTTTTATCAAATTATAGTATGTATACTATATGAAATCCACCAATTTAAACTCATCACTATTTGAAGACGGTACTACATATAATAATAATTAATTGTACTAATTCTAACCAATCACAAATGAAATGTTGATATAGCAATCCTCAAATCAACCAACCAATTTCGGATGGTAAAAGATAAGATATATATACAAAATTCAACCCATGGATATATTAAAAATACATTGCTATTAGGTTCTCCATTGTATCAAAACCCTAGATAATCAAAAAAAGGGCTGATCATTGATACTCAATTGGGTTCTAGTATATAAACCCAGGTATTGCTCCAAATGACTGTCTATCTAAAGTTTTCTGTATCTAGTTGAGAAATAAAATTCTAACCTAAATTTTATTTAATATAATACTGTAAATACCGAATTGTACCTAACTTAGTTTTTTTTTTTTTTTGAATTTGATTGGCATTATGTTTTGCATATCATTCGAACTCTGAATATCAATGTACCAGTATTAATATTGCTCGGATTTGGACCTTCTACTTTTAGAACTTTGTCTATCGTTAATGAAATTAATCTTTCAACACATACTGTATATATACACAGTATATAACTGGCCTTTTTGAACTTGAGTTAACACCTACAGGATATAATTAATCAAAATTTCAGTACTAGAACAGAATCCAATATAGAAATTTAACCTAAAGCTATTATATAAAATATTAATGATATTACAATTTGATTAAAGAGTTCTGGGAATTTTGTAATTGATCTTTACCTTTACTGTAGTGATAAATACATCAACCTGTCAAATGTAGAATGGATAGATATCTCTCACCGATTTAATTGACGTCTCACTTTTTCAAATGTCTAATGATTCTGTCATAATCTCCACATTAACCAAAAAGAGCTTACTGTACTTAGTAACTGTAAGTAAGATGTTGCCCGAAACAAACAGCCATTTAAGCTGAATTAAGCGAATTTCAACCCCAAAATGGAAATTGAATCATCGGTGAAAAAGCCCCGATTAAACTGGGTATGCTGCATATGTGGCGCGCGCGCGAAGCCCACCAACACCAAAAATCATAAAAAAGATTATTTTTTCAGGGTGAGACAAAGAGAAAAAAAAATCATAATCAGCTTTACAAAAATTTTAAAGTTTTCTTTCTTGTTTTCCTTCCATTATCTCGTTTAAACTATTCAAAAATTCTTTGGTTTAATTCTGGAATTATAAAAACTTCTATAAGTATCCGGATACAATAATTTCATGAACTTCTATCAGAACTTCCCAATCAATTGTAAAATTATGCTTAAATATCATACCTCAATTAAATTACTTTTAAAGCAATTTGTGTGCACTTTAAGAAACGGCAGCAGATGCCGATCAATCAACCGATCAGATTGATCTGCGATTTCGATCTTTTTGTTTTGCCAATATTCAAGCAGAGGTAAGCATCATCAAAAGTAAAGTTAAAAATAAAAAATCTGATCTGAATCTTTAACCAACGCTTAAAGGGCAGAAAGAAAAAAAAAATAAGGGGTTGAAATAAACAAAAAAAAAAACTTCTTCGATTTATACTGTGTTACTGTCAGTGTAAACTTAGGACAAACTTATAAATTTCATTCATCGGATTGAATTAATGACTGGGGTCTTGAATATGAAATACCCTAATTCAAATAAGTTTAAAAGCTCAGATCTTTTGTAAAGAATTAGAACCTTCTTTTTTTTGTTGAATAGTTATTAGTCTACTCCCTAAAAATAAAAATTTTTATAGCAGCAACGAAAAAAAAAAAAAAGTAGGCTAATCTATAATTGAATTAAAAATGATTGGCAGTTCTGGGAGAGATTCATTAAAAATCCATTTTATAACCATTGCATATCATTAGCAAAATCTTCATGTACGATAAATGATACATCTTATAAAAAAATAAAAAACTGTTTTCTAACATGCATCCTCATTTTAAATTGGAAAGTAGCTGCAACAAATCTTTTTTGTTCTCCTTTTAAAAGATTGTCTTCTTTTTTACAGAGAGTATATAAAAAAACCAATTGCCCCATGTCTTTGTCTTAAACCCATTTTTTTTTTCCTTCTTCTCCATATATATAAATTTTTTTTTCTTTATACAATTTTTTTTTTTTTAAAAAACGTTTTTCTTATAGACAATTGAAAGTATACCAATAATACTAACAAACAAGAAACCAAAAAAAAAATCACTTATATCACGACCAATTAATGTATAATTAACGAAATTTACGAAAAAATTAGACTATTTATTTTATTTTCTTTCAACTACTAACCCAATTTTTTTTTTTTCCTGCACTTATAACTAACTCAATCAAGATAACAAAAATAAAACCGTTTTATATATAGCCAGATAAAGTTTTTTTAAATGAATGAACTAGATTTCAACACGTTTAAAAACAATTTCCATAATGATCTAAATGATCATGAAGATATACCAAAAAGAACAACATTTCATGAATCACCGGCAAACAAACCATCAATTGAAGTATTACCAAGTTCAATAGGTACACCAAGCTCGGCACAACAAGCGACACACCATAGTAATGGTAGTAGTTTTGATGATGATGATGCAGGGTCAGAATTTTCTTTTATCCCGCCAAATCCTAATACAAGTAATCGACCTTCAAGTAGTTATTCAAATGAAAATCTGGTAAATTATAATAATCGAGATCTCAACCATAACAATGAATTTTCTTCAACAACTAATAACCACCAAACCCTCAACCCACAACCAATTAATTCCCAAAATAATATTAATAACATAAATAGTTCAAATTTTGCAACAACAAATTCTTCTTCTTCTTTTACAACTTATAATAAAAGTCCTTTATCAAAAATGAATAGTGAAAATTATAATAACAATAATACTAATTCTTTACAAAAATTAGAAGTTGATGAAGAACAATATCCTATTAAAACTTCACAACCATTATCATTATCAAAAAAATTGAGATCAAAAAAAGTTTTGATTCCATTAATTTTATTATTAACTATTGTAATCTTATCAGCAATTTTAATTCCTGTTGGATTATTAGTTATTAAAGATAATGATAAAACAACTATTGAACATTCAGATGGTAAAGGTGGGAAAGTTAAACAAAAAATTCCATCAAATGCTAAAGGTACAATTTTAGATCCAAATACTTGGATGGATAAACGAGATTTTAATACAACTTATACATCAAAATTAGTTGGTGGTTTACCAGTTATGGGTTTATTTGATGAATATGATGATTCAAAAAGACCAAATGAACATGTTCCTCCATTAAATGAAGATTTTGGATATGGTAAACGACCAATTCGTGGGGTTAATTTAGGTGGATGGTTAATTTTGGAACCATTTATTACACCAAGTTTTTTCCCAAAAGATGATAAAAATGGTATTGTTGATGAATGGACATTAGTTAAATCATTAAATGAAACTAAAGGTATGGGTGAAGTTAAAAAAGTTTTGGAAACTCATTATAGTTCATTTGTTACTGAATCAACTTTTAAAGAAATTGCAGAAGCTGGTTTAGATCATGTTCGAATTCCTTATGGTTATTGGGCAATTGATATTTTACCAGGTGATCATTTTTTGGCAAAAATTTCTTGGAGATATTTATTAAGAGCTATTGAATGGGCAAGAAAATATGGGTTACGAGTTAAATTAGATGCTCATTCTGTTTATGGTAATCAAAATGGTTGGAATCATTCTGGTAGATTAGGTCATGCTAATTGGTTAAATGGTACAAAAGGTGATTTTTATGGTGAAAAATCTTTAGAAATGCATAAAAAATTGGCCAAATTTTTTTCACAAGATCGTTATAAAAATATTATTACATTTTATGGATTAGTTAATGAACCAAAGATGCAAGAATTAAATGCAACAAGAGTTATTGATTGGACTAAAAAAGCTTATAATATTGTAAGAGATCAAGGTTATAAACATCATATTGTTTTTGGTGATGGTTTTAGAGGTGTTGAACAATGGAAAGATATTTATCCAAAAGATGAATATCCTGGTATGACTATGGATTTGCATCAATATACAATTTTTGCAACTGATACTTTAAAAATGTCTCATTCTGGTAAATTAAATTTTGTTTGTAAACAATGGGCTGATATGATGAATGATTCTACTAATACTGAAACTGGTCATGGTCCAACAATGGTTGGTGAATGGAGTCAAGCTGATAATGATTGTACTAAATACTTAAATAATGTTGGTACTGGTTCAAGATGGGAAGGTACTTTTGTACCAAATGGTGGTGATCCAGGTGCTTCTGTTTTGGAACCATCATGTCCTGAAGGTAATTGTACTTGTAAACCAAGTAATCAAGATGCTAGAACTTATTCAAAAGAATATAAAGATTATTTGTTAAGATTTGCTGAATTACAAATGGAAACTTTTGAAACTAATGGTGGATGGGGTTCAATGTATTGGAATTGGGATGTTGAAGATTGGGAATCTAGTCAATGGAGTTATAAAAAAGGTAGAGAAGCTGGTATTTTACCAAAAGTTCAATACGAAAGAACTTATAATTGTTCTAGTGTTATTCCTGATTTTGTTTCAAATGGTTTACCTGAAAATTATTAGTGTCATTAAAAAACTGTCTTTATTATTTATTTATTTATTTTTTTATTCTTTCTTTCTATATTTTTATATATAAATTTTTTGTACTAATGATTAATGATATGTTTTTGTGTTTACTTTATTTTTGATTTTATTTGTGTAAGCTAGTATTATATTTAAAATAGTAATAAATGATACCTAAGGTTGTATAATTAATGATGTTGATTATTTGCACTACAACCAGCCACATAAAATTTCTAAAATAAAATAATAAGTACTGCAGTATCAACTTACACTATAAACCAGCCGCATTATTTATTTTATTTTCTAAATTTTGACCCACACAAAATCTTTTAGTAAAGCTAAATCGCCCCCTTAAAATTATAAGAATTTTTCTCTTTTACCGTGTTAACGGGTTCCATTTTAAAGCAAATTGATGATCCTCAAATTCATATTTTAAAATGAAGAATCGATAATATTCCAAGTTTTTTGCTATTGTGGTGTACCTGAATTATTTCAAGAATCTTCGTATTACAAAAGACAAAATCTTTTATAAATTCTTTGTTATGATTATTTTTTATGATAATAGATTTATCTTAAAATAATCTATTATTATTAGATCTAAGTTGATCTGATCTTTGAAAATATGACAGCTGTTCAGATAATAAATTCATAACAAACGATCGCGATTTTTGTTTTGATTATCAAGTATCATCATAATATCGATATGATCGCGAAAAAATCAATGCTTAAAAAGATTTTTCATGCATATAAATATATTATATCCATATACATGTATATTTGAAAAAAATAAACATTGTTATTATAATTTAAATTGTAAACATTTAAAGTTGGATATAATACTATATGCTGATATAGGCTAAGAATTTAAATATAATTTAAGTGGGTGGGTAGTATTCAAATCTTAAAACTTAATCAATAATTACAGTGTATTATCTACTGTATCTAAGTTTCTAGCTACGACCTATACGTGTTTATTACATAAAGCGGCCCGGGAGGCGGGGTAATTCCGTGTTCTCATGATAAGATCACTATACTAAAGATCATTGATGAACGTGTTTTGTTTACATCTCTTGATCAGATTACAAGATATAAACAACGATTTGTACAAATTTGAATGTAAGATGTATTTCTTTTTACCAGTAATTAATGACTACATAAAAGAAATAACGGCTTAATTTATGGCTTGCATGATTCAAAACGGTCTATTTACTTTCTTTCAGAAATAAACATAGCCGATTCTTTATTTTTTTTTTGAAATCAATTGAGGTGGTGGTGTAACCTTAGTAATAAAATACACCAACTACTTTTCAAATAATAGACTAATTTTCCTTATGTCTAAGTTAAATCCATTATCCAGTGCAGGCTCGCGAAGATATATCGATATCCGCTTTATTAAACATAATTAAGAAAAATTGTGCATGACATGTTTTATGCACGACCAGTTAAATTTGAAAATTTATCAACCTTCCCATGGCAGCTGGAGAGTGAGTCTCTCGGTCACCTAAGAGAACTTCAAAAACTGTGTTGTTTTTGTTTACAAGTCATTATTAAAGGTAAATTTAGTAGCTAAGAATTTTTTTTTTTTACGTGTTTACATCTCTCCTGAATGGTTTTTTATAAGATAGAATTGACTTCAATAAGAAGCACTGTATACTAAGATTATGTTGAAGCATAAAGCAAATATAATAATATTTCGGATCTTATAGTACCAGTACTGTACTTTCAGAGTATAAGTGTGGTGTACATCAAATAGTTCATTCATTCTTTAGGACCCGACCCCCCAAATAATAGAAAAATCGGCACAATTTTTTTTTTTTTTTTTTTTTTCCCATTTTTTCCTCAAAGCTTGAGCACTTTTTTTTTTCCAACCTGACTATCACTTTTTTTCTGTTATTTGATACCATCAACTTTCGAAACCAAGATTTTATAAACTAACCAACTCTTTCTTTTGAATATTATAATTTCAATATTATCATACTTTCAACCTTTTTTTTTTTAATATCTTTATTATCAGTTTATTTATTATTTAATTCACATTCTTGGAATTTGAAACCTAAAATAAGACATTTACTAGTAAGAAAAAAAAAAAAAGAGAGATTTTGTTTATAAAGAAAAAAAAAACGACAGGTTATTAGTAAACAGTGTCAGTTACAGCAGGGTTACGTTTTTAAAAAAATATCATTAACACAATAAAAAAAGGTTCAAAACATTTAGGTTCTGGCACAGAAAGCGACTGGTTAAATAAATTCATCCGCCTTCGTCATTTCGTTTAGTACTAAACCCTTGAACAGCCTCTTAATTTTCACAGGGTTCAACACAACACAGTATTGTTATCATATATAAAAACTGTTAAATTTTCAGGAGGTTTTTTTTTTTCTCTCTTTGAACTAAATAGGGCAGGCTTTTTTGATTTTTTTTTTTTGTTGTTATTCTTTACTCTTTTTATCATAAAACTTTGTCAGTTGCATTATATATATATTTTTATTTTTACAGCAAAAGAAGGTTTTTTTTTTAATCTTCAAAGGAGTATTTAAAAAAAAAAATGTTAGTTAATGATAGAGATGAATATATTTATCATACACAGCAGCAGCTGGAAGGATTACATATTAGTAATAGTCGATCACCTAGTCCCTCATTAACAAGATCAACAACAACAAGTTTTGGAAATAGTGAAATGAGGCCTTTAAAATTACGATTAGATACCAATATGAATGAATCAAATTATAGTACAGGTCATTGTAAACAAAGAAGTATAAGTAGTAATATGACACCAAAAGAAAGAAAAAGAAGATCATTAAATTTATCATTTTCATCAGATATTTTATTATCACCAGATATGAATAAAAGTTTTAAATTACAACAACAACAAGCATTTAATAGTCATAGTAGAGCAAGATCATCAATATCAGATTGGAATTGGGCTGGTCAAGCTCCTTATACAAATTATCAACCATTATCAAATTCTACTAATAATAATAATAGAAGGAGTGGATTTATTGGAAGTGATAGTTTAAGAAGTAGTTGGAATTTTAGTAGTAGTAATAATAATAGTTTTGAATCTTCAAGTTCTGCAAGTTCAAATAGATCAAGTGCAAGATGGAGTGGGATATCAAATCATACAAATAGTGAACAAGAACGACAATTAAAAGAAAAATTATCACAATTAGCTAAAGAAGAAAATGAAAGGTTAATGAAAATTGAACAAGTTGAACAATTAAATATACCAAGTAATAATAGTTTTAATGAAGATGAATCAATATCAGAAATTGAACCAATTAAAGAAGAAGAAGAGAATGAAGATGAAGATAAAAATAAGGATATTTTTGTTATATCAAATGAAGATTTGGAAAATATTTCAATTGAACAAGGTCCATCAAGACCTGGTGATATTGAAGGTACAGTATTATCATGGCAAATGACAAGTGATATTGTAAAAACAGGTATTAGTTCAAATTCTCCAAAAGATTTACAAAAATTATTTAAATTTATATGGGTTATGTTTTCAAGACCAGAAAATTTTAAATTTGATTCTTCAAATAATGGTTTACAATTATTACCACCATCTCAAGTTATAAAAAATTTAACTGATTCAATGAATTGGCAAAAAATTTTAATAAAATTATTTAATATTATAAAAACTTGTGGATTTACAACTTTTGCATTTAGTATTGTATTTTTACAAGTTATTTTATTAGGTATGATGGTAGTTGGATATGTTATTGGAGATATTTTATTTTTAACCCCATCAAAATGGATAATGAATTATAATAAGAAAAAAATTAATGAAAAGAAACGATTAATGAAAAATGATTTAGTAATGAAACAACAACAACCTCCACGAAAAAAAATTTTACGAAGAAAAAATACAAATAATAAGAAACAAAAAAAATAGTTTATTCTTATTTTATATAGTTTTTATAATTTATGATTAGATTTAATGACCAATTTAGATAAACCATTACGAATATAATCTGGCATGCCATTTGGCATTGTTTTATCAGTATTTTTATCTACAAATACATGTACAAATCTACCAGTTGCTTTAGGTTTTTGTAAATCTCCTTGAAATACTCCAATTTCCCATTCAACTGAACTTTTCCCTAATTTTTTTATTCCTAAACCAAATGTAACTGGTTCAGGAAATCCTTCAACAATTTTATAATATTCTGTACCTGATGAAACAACTAATCCAATACAATTTGAAGTTTTTGGATCCCAATTACAATATTTAATCATATAACTGTTTACTAATGCATCATAAAATTGATAATAAACTGCGTTATTTAAATGTCCATATTGATCATTATCTGACCATCTTGATGAAATTTCTTTTCTATATGGATAATGATCTAAACTTGTTGTACTCATTGTTATTGTTATTATTATTATTTGTGGAGTAACTAATAAGAAGACAAGTTAAAAAAAAATAGTGGTATTAAATATAATAATATAAATTCCGGGACGGGAAATAATTTATATGGTGTGATATGTCTTTTATTGCTTTTTTGTTTAACTGCCGAGGATGTAATTGTTTTGTTTTTTTTTTCTTATGCCCGTAAATTTAAAGATTCCAATAGTTCATCAATTTTATCTAATTGATTATTATATTCTTTTTCATATTGTGAAATACCATATTCATTATCTTCAATCTTACCAATTTGTTCTTTAGTTTCATCAGCATCTAAATCATCACCGAAAAAAATCCCATATTTTTTAGCCAAATAATATCTAATATCATCAATTAATTCAATAGTATCAGTTTCTTCTCTAACCAAAATTCTTGATGCAGATTCATTAACCATTTGTTTAAATTCTTCATCATTTAAATATTGTTCTAAATTATCAGCAATATGTTTAGCAACATATTGTTCTAATCTTTCAACTCTTAAAGTCCAAGCTGCTTTTAAAACTTTAAAAATTGACATTGGTAAATTTGATTCTTTTGTAATAACAATTGCTGCTAATGTTTTTAATTTATCTAATAATAACATATCAGAATCATACATTACTTCCATTGATAATTCTAATGGAATTTCAACTTTATCAGTATATAAATAAGTTAAAATTAATTCAGCAACTTGTTGTGATGATGCAGGTAAACTAACAATTGGTAATCCATCTTTTGGTTTTAATGATTCTGAAAAAATTGTACCAAACATTGCTTCAAAATATTCAGATCGAATTAACATTGCTTTATGAGCTGGATAATATATAGTTTCTTCACTATCATCACTACCTTCAATATCTAATTCTAAAATTACATCAGGATAAATATTTTCTTTCATTTCATTTATAATTTCATTTGTTAATTCTGAACATTTATATTTAAAAATTTTATTTAATAAAAATTCTTCAAATTGATTTTGTGCTAATAAAGTTTCTGCCTTTCTCTGTCTTTGTTGTTTTCTAAATTTTTCTATTTTTAAATCACTTTCATTTGATTCTTCAATATCTTGACATAATTTATTTAATCCTAATAATCTTGAAATATGTTCTAATTCATCTAATTTATCTTGATCTTTTGGAAAATGTTGTTCATATAAATATAAATATTTTATAATAAATAATAAAGTTTTTGGATTTTGTTTCAAAATTTCAATATTATTTAAAAATTTTGGACATCTTGTTTCTAATAAAAATTTATGTAATTTTAATTCTTCATCATCATTAATAGTTAAATAATAATCTGAACAATCAACTAAAGGTTTTGATAATAATGTTGTAACCCATGCAGCAAATGGTTGTAATGAATCAATTGATTTTGAAATATCAAATTTTAATAATAAATTTCGAATTTTATCATTTAATGCACCATAAATACATCTTTCACCTTGAAAAGTATCTCTATCACATAATGCACCTTCATATAATAAATAATTAACAACATGATATTTCCCACATAATGCAGCTAAAAATAATGGTGAATTATCATACTGATCAACTGCATTAATATTTACACCTGATTGAACCAATTTTTCAACAATATTAATATCACCTTCTCGACATGCTAAACATAATTCATTAAATTTTTCAAATTCTTCTTTTGATGCATTTTCAATTCTATCTAAATTAGCACCTGCATATCTTTGAATTTGTTTACCTTTACTTTCAACCATTTTGTTATTTTGATTATTAATTATTTTGTGATGAAATTTTTTTGATTCCAAACCCCGAAAAAAAAAAATTATTCAAAATCCCAAAACAATAAAATTTCGGAACGACGACAACATAAATACTTCTATTTTTTTTACACCCCCAAAACAAACAAAAAAAAAAAATAACAAAACCACTGTACAATGAAAGTTCTTGTTAAAGAGAACCCACGTACATTAGCATTAGCATCAGAAAAACATGCATTAGTATTTCGACATTTCTATTCTCAAGATGATCGTCCAAAATGTATAGTAGAATTTGTTGAAACTAAAGAATTAGATACAGAAGTTTATACATTATTATCACCAACTGATTGTCCTGGTTTTTTAGGTATTATTAGTATAAATAATGAAGTTTATTTAGGTACAATTTCAAAAGTTACAAAATCAGCTAGTCCAAGACCTGGTGAAACTGTATCAAGAATTTATAATGTTGATTTTCATTGTTTAACAAGATCTGATTGGGATTTTATAACATTAGATCAAAATGGTTATCCAATTGAAACTCCTGCAAATGGTTATCCAGATTCAAAAGCACCAAATATTGAACATCCTTGTAATACATTAAAAAAATTATTATCAAATGGATCATTTTATTATTCATCAGATTTTGATTTAACTTCAACTTTACAAGATAGAGGTAATGAAATTAAAAAAAAATTATCATTAGATACAATTGATGAATCATTTATGTGGAATGGATTTATGATGAGTGAAATGATTAAATTTAGATCAAGATTACCAATTGAAGAAAAAAATGCAATGGATAATTCTGGTTTTTTAACAACTGTTATAAGAGGTTTTGCTGGTACAACAGGAAATTTTAAATTAAATAATAAAAAAGCAAATTTAACAATTATATCAAGACAAAGCTGTAAAAGAGCTGGTACAAGATATAATGCAAGAGGTTGTGATGATGATGGTAATGTTGCAAATTTTGTTGAAACAGAAACTATTTTATATATTGAAAATGGACCACAATTTGGTTATGTTCAAGTTAGAGGTAGTGTACCAATATTTTGGGAACAAGATGCAAATTTAATTAGTGCTAAAATTAATATTACAAGATCTTTTGAAGCAACTCAACCTGCATTTGATAAACATTTTGATGGATTAATGCAAAGATTTGGTGTTGTACACGTTATTGATTTATTAGCTGATAAACCTGGTGAAATTGATTTATCAAAAAGATATCAACAACATATTGAACATGCTCATCTTGCTCATATTGGTGAAACAAGATTTGATTTTCATCAATATGTTGCAAATGGTGGTTATTCTCAAGCAAATAAAATTTTACCTTATTTAGAACAACCAATGATGGAATTTGGTTATTATAGTTCATCATTAGATGGGATGGATTTAAGTGAACAAGTTGGAATTTTTAGAACTAATTGTTTAGATTGTTTAGATAGAACAAATATGATTCAACAAATTATATCAAAAGAAGCACTGGAAATTTTTTTTAATCAAGAAAATTTATATGGTAGTAGTGATTTTTGGTCAAAACATAATTTTATTTGGGCTGATAATGGTGATCAATTATCACAAATTTATGCAGGTACTGGTGCTTTAAAAACAAGTTTTACAAGAAGTGGTAAAATGGGATTAGCAGGAGCAATTGCAGATGTTACAAAAAGTGTTGGTAGAATTTATATTAATAATTTTATGGATAAAGGTAGACAAAATACAATTGATTTATTATTAGGTAAAGGAGAATTACAATATCAAGTTGTATTACATGATCCAATTAATGATTATGTTATATCAGAATTAAATAAAAAAAGAAATCAATTTTCTTCAACAAGACAAGTTAGTGTATTTGCTGGTACATTTAATTTAAATGGGAAATTATCAACAGATGATTTATCACCATGGTTATTTTCTCAAAATGATTGTGATATTTATTTAATTGGTTTCCAAGAAATTGTTGATTTAACTGCTCAACAAATTTTAAATGCTGATCCTGCAAAAAGAGCATTTTGGGAAAAACAAGTTTTAAATACTTTAAATAAAAAAGATTCTTATGTTTTAATGAGAAGTGGTCAATTAGTTGGTACTGCATTAATGATGTTTGTTAAAAAAAATGAAGTTAATAATATTAAAAATGTTGAATTTGCAACTAAAAAAACTGGATTAGGTGGTATGGCAGGTAATAAAGGAGGAGTTGCTGTTTCATTTAATGTTAATGATACATTATTTTGTTTTATTACAGCACATTTAGCAGCAGGATTAAATGCAGTTGATGAAAGACATAATGATTATAAAGTTTTGACAAATTCTTTAAAATTTAGTAGAGGTAGAAGAATTAAAGACCATGATTCAGTTATTTGGTTAGGAGATTTTAATTATAGAATTAATTTACCAAATGAACAAGTTAGAAAAGCAATTAAAGAAAATAATTTATTAATGTTACAAGAAAAAGATCAATTAAATAATCAAATGATTAGAGGTGAAACTTTCCCATATTATTATGAAGCTCCAATAACATTTTTACCAACTTATAAATTTGATAATGGTACAGATAATTATGATACAAGTGAAAAAGCAAGAATTCCTGCTTGGACTGATAGAATTTTATCAAGAGGTGCAAATTTAAAACAATCAAGTTATGGATCAGCTCCTTTAATGTTTTCAGATCATCGACCTGTTTATGCAACTTTTGATGCCAAAATTTTAATTATTGATAAAGAAAAGAAAGAAAAATTAAATAATGAATTATATGAAAAAAGAAGAGCTGAATTAGGTGGTAATGGTACAGAAATTGCAAATTTAATTGATATTAATGAAGATATGTTAACTCATGGATTACCACCACCAAGTTCTGATACTAAAAAATGGTGGATAAGTGGTGGTCAATCAGCAAAAATTCCTTTAACACCACCTTATCCAAATATGGTATTAAATCCAAATAAAGATCCAAATCCTTTTAGTGCTCAAAGTAATGCAGAACCTGATTTTATTTTAAAACCTTCATTACCTCCAAGACCTAATACTACTAATAATAATACTAATAAAAATTTTGAAACTTTAGAACCAACTAGAGTTAATACACCTCCATTAAAACCAACAAGAGTTGATAAAAATAGTAAAGGAAATTCTCCACCTATAGTACCAAAAAAACCAGCAAGTTTAAAAAGTTTTATTGATGATGATCATCCTCCACCATTACCATCAAGATCTAATACAGCACCTATAAACAATAACAATAATAATAATAATGTTCCACCTCCTCCACCACCACCAAGAAAATCAAGAACAAGTTCAATAAACAGTTCAAATAGTATAAACAATACTAGTAATAATAATAGTAATAGTAGTAGTAAAGTGAGTTTAATGGATGATAAATCCGAATTAAATTGGACTCCTTTAAAACCATCATAGATTCTAGAACTTACAAATAAAAATTATTTATTCTTTATTTTCATCTTCTTTTTTACTTAAAGGTATATTTGCATTTTTAAATTCTTTTTCTAATTCTTGTTGTAAATTTTCAAGTTCTTGAACATCATCTGAATTCATTAATGTTTCAACTTTTTTATCAAATTCATCCAACATTTTCTCAAGTTTCTAGATTCTTTTGTTAGTTAAAGTTTTTTATTAGTATACACACATCTGCTTGTTTTTCTCCTTCATTTAATTCTTTCCAAGCTTTAGCAATATCTTGTTCAACAGTTTGTTCGTTTGTCATTTTATTAGTTTAGAGTATAGTTGATGTCTAATAGTTTTAGTTTTAGATAAATGAAATGTCCCAATAATTAATTTTATAAACTTTAAAAAAAAAAAACTATCAATATCGGAACTCCGATCAATCACCAAAAGAACGAGCCACGCCAAAAAAAAAATGTTGTGTGTCTTTTTTTTATATATTTTAACCGATTTTTGGTACACGTAACTTTTTCAATTTTTTTTTAATTATTTTTTATCAACACACACAACAATAAACAATCTCTTAAACCATGTGGACAACATTATTATCCACATTTTTTGCATCACTGGTAATTGCCAAACCAGTAGACAATAAAAATTCAGTATTAGTAATTGTTGATGAATCAATTGATCAAACATCATCACAATATCAATCAATTTTTGAAAATTTAAAAACTAGAGATTTTGATTTAAATATTAAAGATGTTAGAGATGAATTTGATTTATTAAAATATGATGAATTATTATATGATAATGTTATTGTATTACCAACCACAAAAACTAGAGCATTAGGAAATAAATTATCAAGTTCAAAATTAATGAAATTTTTAAATAAAGGTGGTAATATTTTATCAATTACAAATCCTTCAAGTGTTCCTGAATCAATTAGAGAATTTTCATCAGAATTAGATATTCATATTTCACCAAAAGGATATAAATTAGTTGATAATTTTGAAAAATCAATTAAAGGTAGAAATATTGGACCAAAAAGTATTTATTCTCAAGAAATTGAACAAGAATTAAATGATAATGTTAGTGCTGCTTGGTTAGGTAATAATGAATTAGTTGTACCATTAATTCATGCTGGTCCTTATAGTTATGTTTATGATTCAAGAGATGAAGATGAATTGGTTGTTAAAACTCCTTGGGTTACTGGTACTCAAAGTTATTTAGCAGCTGCATTACAAGCAGAAAATAATAGTAGATTTTTATGGTTAGGTAATGAAAATTTATTAAATGATGAATATTTAAAATGGGTTTTGAAAGAAAAATCTGTTTTGAGACAAAAATATTATAAACATCATTATCAAGATTCAAATAAAGAAGTTTTATTATATAAAGTTAATGAACCAGTTCATTATGAAATTGGTATTCAAGAATGGGATGGTGAAAAATGGATTGAATTTAATAATAAAAATGATTTACAATTAGAATTTACAATGTTAGATCCTTATTATAGATTAACAATGAATCATACAGTTAAAGATAATGTTGGTATTTATTATGCTGATTTTAATTTACCTGATCAATATGGTATGTTTACATTTAGAATTGACTATAAAAGACCAGGTTTAAGTTTCATTAATCAAGAAGATGTTGTAACTGTTCGTCATATTGCTAATGATGAATGGCCAAGATCTTGGGAAATCACAAATTCATGGGTTTATTTAATGAGTAGTATTAGTGTTGTGATTGCTTGGTTGGTTTTCATGTTGTTATTTATTTATTCACCAAGTGATGTTTCACCAGAAAAGAAGAATAAATAATAAAAGAGATGAAGATGTAAATTGTATCATATAATTTGAGAATGTTTTTTTTTATTTATCATTTAGTTGTTATTTTATTGTAGTGAATTAGTAGGTTTAGAAATTTTTAAAATTCGATAAAAAACGTGCGGCTGTTGTAAGGGGCTGTTGCATGCGGCTGTTGTCCCTTTAAATTCAACAACAACAAATATTTCTCAACGAATGGTTGAATTTTTAAAGTTTAGAATTGAAATTCTATAAATCCATAGAATGAAAAAAGTATATATATTATCTGAGAAATGTATTTATTTTCAAGAGCACTATATTCATCTTCTTTATCATGAAATTATTAAAATTTTTTAATATTAAGAAAAAAAAATTATTAATTAACAAATTACCAAGTTCAATATTAATAAAAATTTGGTTAATATTATCAATTAAAGATTCAATAAATTTTCATAATACATGCAAAACAATTCGTAATAAAACAAGTTATTTATTATATACAAAAATATTTTTAACAGATAATATAATTTATCAAAATAAAAAAAATATTAATTTACCAATAAATTATAATTTAAATAATTTTTTTAAACCATTAATTAATAAAAATTTATTTAATTTAAAATTATTATCAATTGATTTAACATGTTATGATTTATCAAAAAATAATATTATTATACCAAATAAATTAAAAAATAATTTATTATCAAATGAAAAAATTCAATTTTTTTTAAATTTTTTAAATAAAATTTCTTATTTTTATTTACCTGATTCTTTGGTAATTGAATTTTTTAATTTTAATAAAAATTTTAAAAAAATTAATAGAATTGGATTTAAAATTTTTGATTATAGAGTAATTGAATTGAAAAAAAAATTAATAAAATATTGTAATAATAAAGAATTATATTTTTATGATTTTGTTAAAATTTTAAAAAAATTGGATAAAATTGGTACTATTAATATACAAATAGTTTCTGTTGGTTTTTTAACTGGTGAATGAGAACTTTTTTTTTATTCTTTTTGGGATTTTATATGTTATGACATTTTAATTGTGATAAATTTAATGATTTTTAATGTTTTTGAAAATGATTATTTGCGCAACAGCCGTATTGCACAACCGCACGACACAGCCGTACAATGATCTATTGAAATTTTATCAAGATTACTGGAACTTGGTTCAAATAACTTTAAGTTTTGTGCTAACCACATTTATTATTGATACTACGGTACCTCAACTATCGAGTAATTAAACTATTTGTTTGTGAAGGTGTTGAGAAAATATAAACACTTTCAAACTTTATTATCTACTGTATGTACACTTATATCTTCAAAAAATCATTCAACATCTCAAAGAAAAAAAATGAAAAAAAGATTGAGACCCTTATATCTCTCTAGAATCTTGTCTTATCTAAACCTAGTAATAAAATAGTTCTATCCCCCTGAATCTCTGATAAAACCTCTTTCATGGTACATATATCTTTCCTCTTCTATTTCTTTTTCTCTTTCGAACTTATCACTTTCAATAATAAAAAGAACGAAAAAAATGATTATTGATTTACCAACTTCAGTATTACAAAACATTTGGAATAAATTATCATCAAAAGATGCAACAAATTTCCATAATAGTTGTAAAAAATTAAGATATCAATTATCAAACAATTTATATAAAGATGTTTTATTTAATGTTCAAAATACTAAAAAGAAAGAACCAACTCCTAATAGTAATAAATATTTGATGATTAGTTTTGATTATATTAAAAACAAAACAATTTTTAATAAATTTTTTAAATCAAATTTGAATCATTTAAAGACTATATCATTTGATTTAAGTTTATATGTTTTTAGAAAACCTGTTTATACTACAAAAACTTATTATCAACCATATTATAATTCTAAAGAAATTTCAAAAAATATAAAAATATTTTTAAAATTTATAAATAATTTATCATCAAAACATTTAATTCATAATAAAATTTATTTTAAATTAAAAATTTATGATTTATTTAATAATAAATTGAAAAAAAAAGAAGTATGTTTTTGTATTGATAAAAAAAATTTTGGTTATTTTAAATTAATTTTATTTATAAATTATTTTAATATTAATAAATTTGAAAATTTATTATCAATATTATTAACATTATCACAATATAATAAATTAACATTTTTAAAATTATCATTAAATGATTCAAAAGACATTTCATGTGGATCATTTAATCATTTAATATCAAAAGAAATTCAATCATTAGATTTGACAGGATTAGAATTAAAAATAAATCATAATAATCCTTTATTACCATTAAATTTAAAACAATTGAAATGTTTAAAATTATCTGGTAATAATTTTTTAAAAATTAAATGGTCAAAATATTGTTCAAATTTGAATGAATTAAGAATTGAAAATTGTTCAATTGATAATATAATTTTATTTTTTAATTTACAAGAATTTGATCTTTTGGAAAAATTGATTTTATTACCAAATGATAATTCAATAAATTCAGCTACTAATTCAATAAAATCAATTCAATATTGTTTTAAAAATATCGAATTACCTGTTAAAGATTTGGAAATTGTTATGAATTTTGATGAAATTAATTATCCAAGAATTATTAATATGTATAAACAATTAATATCTTGTTGTTATAATTTACAAAATTTATCACTTGAATATGTTGGTACTGGATTTGGTGAACCATACAAAGAAATTATAAATCATTTAGTTTATAAATCAATTAATTTGAAACAATTAATTTTAACAAATATAAAGAATGAAAAAGGTATTTATTTCGATTTGAATCAATTGATGAATATTGCTAAAATTGAAGGAATTAAAAATGTATTATTTTATACACCAGGAATTCAAACTATTAATAATAGAATAGTATTTGTTAATGATAGACTTGGAATTGGTTCTAAATATTTAAGTTGGTCTAAACCTTCTAATTTACATGTTATTAGTGATAATTTTAAACCTTGTGATGTTATGAAATTAGAATTGGATTCATTAAAACGTAAATTCAATTGATTAGATAAATAAGATGTCTATAAGAAATATATGTATTTATTTTTTCATTACGTAATATTTGCTAGAAAAAATCGGTGCTCCGATTTGTATTACCAACACTTTTTTTTCCCATCACGATCATTTTTTTCAATCACGAAAAAAAACGAAACGACACAACAAGAAAAAAATAAAATATCAATAACAATGAGTACATCAACATCACAACAACAACAATCCAGACCAAGTAATGATGTATTACAACAACAATATGATGAATTCAAATCAACATTACAACAATTAGCTACAAAAATTGGAGAATTAGAAACAGATTCAGATGAACATCGAGCAGTTTTAGATACATTAAAAAATGTTGATCCAAAAAGAAAATGTTATAGAATGATTGGTGGGGTTTTGGTTGAAAAAGAAGTTGAACAAGTTGTACCATCATTAGAAACAAATCATAAAAATATTCAAGATGTTATTAAAAAATTAGCAGATGATTATAAGAAAAAAGATAAAGAATTACAAGATTGGAGAAAAAAATATAATGTACAAGTTGTGAAAACAAATCAATAATAGAATTTTATTTAACTTTATATATATATTGAATGCATTGACTTTTTTTTTTATTATTTTATTATGATAATTGTATTCTTTACTGAACTTTCCAATGTACAACTTTGTACAACTTGTAGAATGAATAGTAGTAGCCTACTATACTATGGTATTTTTTTCTTAAAGATATTTTAGAATTCCGTCCCGGTAAAAACTATTAAATTATTCTAACGCGTATTATTTTCCTTAGATTTTTTATATATTTATTTTTCAGGGAAAATTTTTTTCAACCTCCTAAAAATCAATCAACAAGAGATCGAAAAAATGGAAAATTTACCAGAAGAAATTTTAACCAAAATTTGGAATATTTTACCAATTAAAGATGCTATTAATTTCCATAATACATGTTGGAAATTAAGAAAAACTTTAGCTTGTAAATTATGGTCAATGATTCAATATGATTTCCCACCAGATAAAGAATTTAAAGGATTAAATAGTGCATTTAAAATGTTAGAAAAATATCCTGGTAACCATATTCCAAAAAGATCTATTGTATTCGATTATTCAGAAAAAATACCTTTTCAAGATGATTTTTATAGATTACAATTATCTGGTTGTTTAAATGGAATTATTGATCATTTAAAAGTTTTGGCTTTAAATATTCATTTAGATAAATCAGGTATACATAAAATAAAACTTTTGAAACAATTCTTAAGTATATTATCAAAATATCCTTTACCAAAAGAATTGGATCTTATTGTTAATGTTTATTCAAATTACAAAAGAGAAGAACAAGAAGAACAAGAAGAAGAACAAAGTGTAACAAAATCAAGAATTTCAACAAAATTATTATTTGACCCAAGTTTTTTAAACCAATTGGAAACTCAATTATTTGAACCAAATAACCTTACTTTAAAATGTCAATTGAAAAGTTTATCAATATCTTCATATTATATCACACCAAAATTATTAAATAATGAACCAATTCCAAATACTATTGAACAATTAGAAATTCATCACCCAGGTGAAGAATATCTAACTATTTATGCAAATTCTTTAAGAAAATTATTACCAAAAATGACTAAGTATTTAGAAATATCTAATTTTTCAATTGAAAATCCTTTACATGTTGAATTTTTACCACCATCAGTTGAAAAATTAAGTTTATATAAGATTGATTGGTCAAATGGGTTAAGTGGTATGAAAGAATCAACAAAATCAATTGCACCAAATTTAAAAACATTAAAATTAAATGGTATGGTTGCTGATATTTTAGATTTTTTAAATAATGAATATTTTCCAAATTTGGAAACATTAGATATTTATGGTACTGGAGATCATGAAATTAGTGATTTTAAAAAAAGATTTACTATTTCACATTTAAAAGCAAATCTTTTTGTTGATCAAAGTGGGGTTTATTACTATGAAAATATCATAAACAATAGTCCTGATTTGAAATATTTGGAATTAGTTTTTGATCGATCAGTGGTTGATTGTGTAGAATTACTAGAAGATTTTAATTCATTTGTTTCAAAGTTACAAGACAAAAATACTGAAAAAATTATATTAAATTTTGGTAAAGGTATTAAATCACAAATTGATAGAATTCCTTTATCATTATCATCATTAATTACAATTGCAAAAATTCCAACAGTTGATACTCTTTTATTAGGAAGTTTAAAAGATTTTCAATTACAACATGATAAAATTTTTGCATTAGAACATTGTGGATATATTGACTTTTTATCAAATAATATTACACATTTTGATGGATTTAATTTAGAACCAAAATTGTATGATTATGCATTAGTTGATTTAAAAAGTTTACGACAAGATATTGCAATTTCAAAATCTTTTGAAGAAAAAGAAAAATAAATAATGCATTAAATAAATATATATAATAATAATAATTTAACTCAAAGTACTAACATCACTTCCAATATTACTACCAAAATCAGTTTCAGAATCTTGTAAAATTCTCATTGCAACTTCTAATCTTTTACAACTTGGTAATTGATCACTTAATTCAGCAATTTGTTTTTTAACTTTATCAAATGGTAATCTTTCAAATTCATTAATTAAATAATGAGTTGAAGTTAAATCTTCACCAGTTAATTCTTGATTTAATAACCAATCAACTAAAATTTTCCCACATTTTTCTAATAATTGAAGTTTATCATAAATTGTATAAATTAATTCTCCAATTGAAATTTGATCATCTTCATCTAAAGAATATTGAAAAGGATCTGTACCACAACTTTTATGTAATGCTAAAATCATTGCCATTCTATTCCATGATAATGTAATTAATCTCCAAAATAACATTGAATTTAAAAATCCTTCATCTTTTTTTTCATTTATTAAAATTTTTTTTTTTAAATTTTTTATTGATTGTAAACTTGTATCATCATCTTGATTTTTATATGCTTCAACATTAATATCTCTTGCTTGTTTAAATAATATTTTATTTTTTTTGGTTAAATCTGATCTTTCATTTATTGTATGATTTTGAATATCATTTGTATGATGAAATAATCTTTTTATTGACATTGGTTCTAATAATTTGATTGCTTTTAAATCATGTTCACATGTTTCTAATAATTGTAATATTGTAGTTTTAACTTGATATTCATCATTTTTAGCATGTTGTAGGACATTAATTAATGAATGTCGGCGTTTGATTTGTGATAATAACGCTTGTTGTGCTGGTATATGTTGACTCATTTGGTTAGTTAGTTTGGGTTAGAAAGATAATAAATAAATATGTTTTTTTTTCTTTAATGAACCAGCAATAAAAAAAAATGAATAAATAATTGAATTGATTATAGATAATAAAGTGATAGGTTTTATATTTCAAGAATCAATGGAAAAGAAAAAGAAAAAAAAAAGTGGGAAATTTATTCTTTTTATATGAATTTTTTTTTTCAATCTGCCACTGATGGTATTGTATGTAAGGAAGAAAACCCATAATTTTGGGTCGAAGATGATCCCTTTTTTTTTTTTTTTTGTCTTAATGGTACATGATACAAGGATAACCGAACTTATAATGTATACTGCATGGTACAGACTTAAGTAGTTTGGAGACTAAAAAAAAAAGTTTTTCTGGCATAGAATCTAATTGAATAAAATAAACCTTCGATTCAGGATTGATTGCAACAAAATTAACAGCCAAAAAGGTGTGATAACGTTTGTATCTTTGAAATTAACGGCTTTAAGATGGAGTGCTTAAACTTTTTTTTTCCCTTAAGGGATCCACTTTATAATAAAAATTTCAAATTTTGATTGCCAAAAAAGATAAAAAACTAAGATTTTCAAACCTGCCACTTTCCTCAACTGGATCAATGCAGTTCAAATAATTAATATTCATTTAAATAAAGTTCATTCAAGCGGGTGTAGAGTAACTTGCAAGCTGCTTCTGTGATGCATTGAATAAAATAATTTTAAAAATATGCATATGATACAGTAATTTATGTAATGCACCAAATTGGAAACGAACGTTAGAAAAATGTATAGGGATATTTTGGGTTAATGCATAATTTATGCATACAACTACATCTGTACTTAATTTTTTTTCTTAAAGCTGTTACAAAAGCTTGAACGGTTTTAAAAGAGATTCGATCTAAACCGGAACCACACATGGTTACGATAGATTTGGAGCTCTAGTGGTACAATTGATTACATTTGTATGATCAGACAGTATTAAATTTAGCATGTTTAAGCTATTTTATCAAGGATTTTTAGATCCTTGTCGCAGCTTGAAAAAAAAAAATCTTCTCCCCGTATTTTTTTTAACATCCCTGTTCATTCGACTAATACTGTGAGTGATCATTTACCTCCAGGTAGAGAACAATTTTGCCGTTTCGATTCGAAATGAGAAGGTTTAAGATCGGGTTCGCGATTGATCGAGATCTCAGAAAGGAAGCTCGATCGGATTGTGGCTAGCTCTTTGTCTTTAGCCTGGAACAAATAGCCTTAGTGTTCCTACCTTATGGTACCAGGCCTATCATTAACCTGAGTTCAATCACGTCAGGGGAATTTTAAAAGCCTATTAGGTTTTCCAATAATTTGCGCTATACATTCATAAAAGGGACTAGTTTAAAACAACTACAGTATCGATTTAATAATATAATATATATGGTCTATAGTAATGATCAGATGGTAGACGATGCATGCAAAACGATTGATGAAACTTCGGTAACGTTATGATAAATATAGATACATGTCCCGGTGCACATGGTACAATATTATAGAGACTACCAAGTTTATAATATTGTAAACCCCCTAAATTATGCTAGACTACATCTAATTGTTATCGTTAGCGGTTGGTATACTGGATTTACATTTAAATACAATATTATGAACCCGGCCAAAAATATTATGAAATGGACATCTCATTGTTTGACATCAATATATATATTATAATAAAAGCGCTAGCTCGAGATCTAGATACCAGTAATCTGGTTCTGGTAAGTTAACTAATGACAATTGATCAATTTCGATAATCGATAAATGATCCATAAATGTTTTTCTAGTTTTTGTTTTTCATTTAAAAATGATATTATATTAATATAATAATATTGTTTATTTAAACTTTATGATACTATACATTGTAATACTATAATATTATAGTACTACTGTAATTGTACATCATGGATGTATTCTTGGTATTAATATTATCAATCTGAATTAATTTAATATTATATCGCAACTATGAGACTGTTTTACTAGTAATTAATATTGTTCAATAAAAGTTTATCTATTACGGAGGTTGATTAAATAGCCGGGTAAGGAAACCATATTTGGTTCTTAGACAATTTTGAATAATTAAAAAAAGCTTTTAAAATTGAAACTTTTTCAGGGAGAAGATCGATTTGAATATTATAATATATAGCCAAAATATTTTCTCACCCTTATTCTTCATTTACCAAAACTTTATATATTCTTGATCCTTCCAATGTTTCTTATACATGTGATCAAAGAAATATTATTCCTACTGGTACCATATGTGCTGACTAAAATCGATCAAGAGATAATCTAGACATTTAATTATATATCGTTTAACCATCTCTTTAAATTTGTCATATGGTATATTACAGTAAATTAAAAACGGTATTAATTGTATTTAATTGAATCTTATCGAAAAACGGTTGCAAAGTTTGATCATTGAAGTACAATTTTTTTTTTTTTTTTTTTTCACCCAATATTGTAGTATTTTTACCCCTTAAAAAAAATTTTGCTTATTGGTTCGGGTCACTCAAAATATATTTTTAAGACTTAAAGTGGTTCGTATAATATTTAATAGACATTGTGGTTTCATATCCTTTGTGCCACCTTCAGAGGTATGAATCGAAATTATCAATTTGATCTGAGATTGATAACTTACACTGAAAATGCTCAGCTGTAGGATTAAACCCTCCATAATTATCAAAATCCATAATCACACTAGTACAACCTGGAGTATTTATTAATCGATAATCAGTTATGATATAATATCTGATACAGTAGTATAAGTTGGAACTACCAATAGTGGTCGACGTATGTAACATTACCAAGATAGTTCTATTTAGATCCAATCTTGGTAGTTGTCCTAGCTAATCAGCTGGATACTGTATATATCATCACTTCTTGGTGTATTATAGATCTCGAATAATAACAAATGGCTTTAAATTTATGAAATATTACCAGCTAAAATTAGCCCATCTAATCTCCATTAAATCTTTTCTACAATTTTTAGCATTATCAATAGCTCTAATAATAATAGTTATTTGAATAATTAAAATAAATCCTAATCCAATTTTAAAAATATTATAAGACCATATAGAATCATTAAAAATCCAATAAATTTTTAAATTAATATAATTTATTATAATAATAATAATATATTTAATTATAGATTTAAAAAAATTTTTAATAATATAATCATAATTTGATAAATTTTCTTTTGTAAAATTTCCAATAATTTCTTGATTTGAATTTGAATAATTAATACAAGAATTATAAATAAAATATGATGGTAATAATGAAATAAATAATATTATTGTTATAATTAATTGAATAATAAAATCATTTATTATAATTGATTCAATTTTTTTCAAATAAAAAATTATTAAAATTAATTTAATAATATGAATTATTTGAATTATTATTGGTGTTGTTACTGATATATTACCTCTTGTTATAAGTATTTTTGCTCTTTCATATTGTCGTTGTTCTTCTTCAACTGAACCTGGTTTTTCTGGTATTAATAAATGATCTGGAGTTTTAATTAAATGTTTTAATTTTATATTCATTTTTGTTTAGTTATCTATTGGTTTTGAATTCGAAGGTACCTGTAGATGTTTATAGACTGGATTGCGAGAGATGATGGTGATAATATATGAAAGAAGAATAGAAGTCGACAATTTTTTTAGAGATTTCATCTCAATACTTTTGAGATCTTTTTCAGATCTCGTTGAGTAGTAGGTTAGTTGTGCTTGAGAAAAACTTCCCAAGGGAGCAAGCACCCCTGGAAATTTGCAGGAGGATTTGTATTTTAAAGTTTAAGCACTCCAATTCTCTCCAATCACACTTCATTTTATAAAAATCCTGCCAATGAAGACTTGGATGTTATAAAATATATACAAGATTCCATTACTTAATATTAGCTATCCATAATATATTAGACACATCTTAAGATCCACTATTATGGAATAGTTGGATAATCTGATTCATCGATCATCTAATCTAGTATCGCGATGATCAATTCTACAATACTATAATATACCTGGTATATATATATTATAATGCAGGATCATGACTGATCGACAAAGTTTTTAAGATTAAAGATTTAAACTATTATTACAGATAAACAACTGAAAACTTTAAACTTGAATATGACAATCTATCTCTTACAACAATAATCTCTAAACTCCAATTCTCAGAAAAAAAATATTAATCTATATAAATAAATTTTACACTACATCATTCATCTCTCTATACAATTGTACATACTATTTCTTTTTAAAAGAAAAAGATAATCTTGAACCATTTTTCTTTTCCTTTTTTGAAGTAGATCTATTCATCATTGAAGTAGGAGTAGAAGTATGCCTTTTCAATTGATCAGAACCATTATTTGTACCATTACTACTACCAAATTGATTTGAACTACTACTTCTTACTTTTGAAACAGGAATTGCCATTGGACTTGTTGATGCATTATTATTATTATTAGAAGTAAAAACCTCTTCACCAACTTGATCCAATCTTTCATTAAAATCATTAAAATCATGACCATGTTCATCTTCTTCATCAATTTTATCAACACTTGAATTACAAGTAGTTGATTGCATTGGAGCAGGAGGAGCATTATTATATTGTTCAGCTTCATTTGTAAATAAATTTTCTTTTTCCATATCTTTTGCAGAAACTTCTTGATAAAATAAAACATAAGCAGTTGCCATACCTTTATTATCACCAAAAAAATTAAATACATAACTTGGATCAACACTTTCAACCATTTCATCATCAAATAATAACCAACCAGCATGTTCAGTTTTTACAACTGAAACATAATGACCATGATAAGGTCCACCACCTATATGAACAACAATACCACATAATTCATATAATTTATCAGGATCTTCAGCATCAAAAGTTGTATTAAATAATCTAAAATGTTTTGGATAAACAACTCGATGAGATAATTTTAAATTTCTTTGCATATCTTCAGTAAATTTAAATCTTTTTAAATGTAATGCTAAAATTTTTGGTAATTTTTTAACTTTCATTCTTTTTTCTGCTTCTTGTAATCCACCACAATTATCACAATGAAATTTATTTCTTTCACATAACATTTCACTTGCACTAAATTGTCTTAAACAATGAGTTACTGAAGTATTTCTTTCCAAATCAATTGATAAATCTAAAAATTGTTCATCTCTTCTACTAACATTTTCACAAGTTAAACATTTAGTTTCACTTGTTAATAAACCTTCAAATAAATCATGAATCCATTTATTTGGAGAATTTTCTCCTTTTGTTGGTAATCCTAATTTTTTTGTTGTATTATCAACACTTTCAATTGTTTCATTTAATAAAAAATTAAAAAATTCATGAGCATCTTGATGCATTGATGATCTAAATGGTTCATTATCTCTTTTTAAAACTTCAATTAATCTTGATGGACTAACAACTCCAATTCTTGATTCATTTTCTGCCATTGATTCAAAAATATCTTTTAAACTTGTAAATAAATTTTCATCCATTTGATATTCTTTACTAATTGAATAATCCATATTAATAATTGGTCCTTTAACTAATGCATTTCTTTTTTTTTGTTCTGGTGTTGCAAATGGATCATCTGTAAAACCAACAACTGGTAAATTTTGTCCAGGAAATCTACTACCTAATGATATACCTTCTAATCCTTTATATGGTGGTGGTTCTTTTGGTACAATTTCATTATTATTAGTATTATTAATTTTTGTTGTATTTGTATTATTAGTATTTGTATTTTCTTCATCATCATCTTTTATTCTAAAAAAACCCATTTTTTTACTTAAACTATTTGATTCTTTTGATTGAGGTGCTGGAGTTGGTGGTGCAGAACTATTAGTATTTGTTGGCATTGGTACTGCATTTAATCCTAATTCATTATTTGATTGACTAGTACTTGTATTTAAAACAGCAGCATTGGGATCAACAGTAAAAGGATGAGGAGTTTTCCCTGGTATACTTAATTTTTTCTCTCTTTTAATTGATGATTCTTGTGATGATGATGGTGGTGGGAAATTTAATACTGATTCTCTAAATGGTTTAACATAATATAAACATTGTAAAATAGAATTACAATAACATGTATTACCAAAATTTTCCATACCAAAAACTTTGGCAGATCCATCTGTTAGTTTTGAAAATTCATCATCTTGTGTCATTGTATTGAGTATATGATGAGTTGATGAATTTTAAAGAAATATAATAAGAATGGGTGAGGTGAGGAGAAAAAAAAAAAAAGGTGGGGAATTTTTATTAATAAGAAACTGTTTTTTTTTATTATAATTTGTCTATAGATATTTGGGACTTTTGTAGAAAAAAAATCTCCTTATAAATTTATTATTGCGCCAAAAAATATCGAGAAGTGTTGTTGCCGCATCATTTTTTTTTTTTAAGCGTTTAACAAAAAAAAAAAACGTTGGCAAAAGTGATGCGCTAATTTTATTTTGATTTTTTTTTTTTGCAACCGTTTTTTTTGCCATCCCATCAATTTATTAAATCGTAATCATCGGAGGTCCGATTGATAAGGTATTGTTTCCTGCAATTGATTTTTGTATCCATGGTCTATTGTTATTTGACATTGTTTATTTTTTTACTTAATTGAGCATAGGACCAACTTAATTGTTAATGCATTAGGAATTGCTTGTGGTTTTTTATCAATAAATTAATCAACAGTAATATATCCTTCATCTCTAACTCCAAATGTTGTTAATCTAATATTATGTCGACGTAAAAATGGTTCAACTGCTTGTTTGTATAATTCAAATAACGCATATAGGCATACTATTACTAAAATTATTGTCTAGTATCGTTAGTAAATTTATTCTCTCTGTTAGTAGGTTGATAGCGGGATGGTCAAATATAAATAAATAAATAAAATGTGAGACATAGAATTTAGATAACAACCAAAAGCTTCTAACGAAAATAGGTTTAATAAACATACAAATAAGATATTGAAGAATAAATTCATTTTATGATATTGAAATGATAATGCAGAGTATTTTTTTCTAGGAAATAGAATGAATGAACTTGGTTGTAAATCTTGTTGATGAATTAAGATCCAATTATTATGTTGTAAATTTGATGTTTTGTAAGTAATGCTCAATTTCGTTTGATACTTAAAATTTATTGGCACTAAAATTCTTTCCAAGTTGATTATTGGGAGAATTAAAATTTAGTACCAGGTATTTTTTATATGGATAAGTTAGTAACGCTTGAGAATTCCCGTTTTAATCATAGGGCCTTAGCAGTAGCTAGCGCTGTCCATGAATAGCTAAGCTTAGTGCTCAGCTAAAAATTATCAAATTTGCCCCCCTTAAAAATTTCCTGATTCAATTTATGGCGCTATTATCTAATAATAATTAACCTTAAAAAATTTATTAAAGCTTGGCTTTTTTGGCATCAGAAAGATCTCTTTAATATTAATACTATTAGCTAGAAAAATGCTCTTTGAATAATTATTCAAGGAACCAGTGATATTATGAAAAATAATTCAAGAGATCCAATGTTTGGTTTGCACCAAGGCTTCCAAGAGTAGAAATAAGAATTACTGTACTTAGTATGGTAATATTGGTAGACCCTCATAGTGGTGGTAAATTTTTTTCATGTTGTAAAAAAACTGTGTGTAATTGTCTCATTGAATGCTACCCTGATTTAGCTTATTGTATACGTTACCCTAAATATAGCCTCAATGACGTTGTTGTACATAAACGGTAAAAATAGATCAGCTCAGAGTGTTTTCAGAAATCATCAAAAAAAAAATTTATCATGCATTGCATTAGTTTGATGATATATGATGATGGCAAATATCTACAAGTATGATATTCAAAAACCATTTTTTTAACAACTACGATACCATCGTAATTCTTTCGTTTCTAGGGATTTGAATATCCTCATCATTGAGGAGGAATCAATCGATACATGTATAAAAGTAGTATAGGATGTTAATAAACTAAATTATACACTTACATATGAAGGGTCCAGCGATGGATAAGATTGCACAAAAAAAAAAAACTTCATTTCAGTCTTTATGGTCGACCGAGTTATAAAATTACAGTATACATCATGAGATGTGGTAACTAAATTGTAGATATCGATGGTTATGATGTCTCTGCCAATTCTGAGATAATTTAAAAATAGATTATATGCTAATTTTACTAGTTTAGTCCTGGTAAAATCAATTGATGGATATATTTAAATTCCATCCATCAATTTGGAAATCTAAATTTAACCTGGCATCAGTAATATTCGAAAACCCGAGTACCAACCACTCAGGTACCAGGTAATTTAAATCTGTACTTAAAGTAATAGTCTTCAATATATAAGATTAAAATAAATATTATCATTAATATTTGCAAAATTGAAGGACCTCTTTGATTCTTAGCTCTACTGATCTGGTAGAATTAATTAATTAATTGCCGTTAGATATTTCTCTTAAGAAAATTTTAGTGATTAATTTACCATATTAATGGCAAAAATATATTCATTGCTAAATCTATATAATGGCATAATTGTTATAATTAATATCGATCTAGATACTGTATATGGATATTACATATTATAATTATTGATTAATTATTAGACTCAAGAATTCCCACTGTATATATATTTATAGTTTGCAATTATATTACTTATATATACTCGAGATAAATACCAAATCGATAGATCTTTTCGACTATATTCGCGCTATGAGACCAATTACTAGATTATAAGTATAAAATTGATTTGATTTGATTAGGGGACCGGTGTTTAAAGATATCCCAATCTACCAGATACCGTGTATAAAACTAATCAAATCAAATCAAAACATCTCAAATTCCAATTAAGATATAATATTGACTTTAATCAATACCCGAGAATAATAACAATTTAAAACCAAGGAAATAAGGTTTGGAATTTAAGCTAGAAACCCAGATAGCTAGTATTTATAAGACATATATATTTTGAGGATACAATTGATACGATCAATATATACATACATATATATATATCACCATCACTGAGTACCATCATTGGATAGACTATATACAGCAGCTGGTAACAGGTATATCACGGAAAGAGGATCAGTACTGCTTAATTAAAACAGCCGTATGCCTAATAATGACGTTCAGAATGGATGGTATATGTTATAATGGTCAATGATGCGAAATTGCGTGATGGTACTTGAAGTAAAACTACTGCTTAAAATTTTTTTTTGGTTCCTGATGAGCAGTCTATCATATACCGGTTAGAGACATTGATATATTGTACCAGCTATTTTTAAATATAAACAACATCACAATTGAAATTTAGTTCATTTTCTAAACTAAACAAATTATTTAGATACTATTCAAACCTCACTTAGTTTGAATTTAGATAGTACATTTGCTTCCATATATAATTTTTTTGAAACGCTGTAGTGTAGTTAAGTGTAAGATTTTTTTAAAGGGGCCTTTTAAGGGGTTAGATTATGTATGAATTAAAATGCTATGGCATTAAAGGGTTATGTTTAGAATAATTAATATATCATGCACCTTTTACTGATTTTTTTATAAATAATATTTTTTAAAAATTTTGCAATCCCACTTGAAATCATTTAAATAGATGTTTTGAAGTAATCCAACAAGTTTTTACACCAGACAAAAATATTGTTGTATTGTTAAATTTAAATTTGCAGCCAGCTATAACATGCATGCATAATTTATTGGATCAGATATAAACACTTTTTTAACCAACAAAATTGACATCTTTTTTATGCTTCAAATTCCATCATAACAAAAGTTAATCAATCAACGTTATATTCGTCTAATTGATAAATCAAGGAGACCATGTATCTTGGATCATAAAAAAAAATATTAAACGAGAATATGTCAAAACGTGTCCAAACTTGAACATTCAAAACTTTAAAAAATATTTCGAATCCACTTATTATAATATAGCCGAGATTATGTGGATATGTTATGACCAATACTTGATGTATATATATAGGCTTCCCTGAGTATTGTAATGTCCACTATAATAAAGTAATAAATAAACAAAAATAATTGCTAGCTTGTCATACCTTGAGTGGCAATTATACGAAAAAAAAAAAATTGATAAACAAAAATAAAGGAGGCTAAGTGGATTTCAGATGGTTTGGATAAAATTATTATTCTCTTTCAAACAACTCTGAATCCATAAATGAATCTATTTTGATTACAAAATTATTAGTACCGTCACCACTCAGTCCTCTCTTAGTAACTTAATAGTTACAATTTTTCTCGGTGTATAAATAGATGAACTTTCCGTGTGCCGGAGTTATACACCATTTATTTCAACTTTACAAGTGCTTAAATGGCTTTTCTTTTTTTAGAAACGGGTTGGATTGCAATGATTTTCCCAGCGTGCTCTTTTTTTTTTCAAGAAAAAAAAAACCACCCACTTTGAACTCGTAATAGTTTTTTTTTTTTTTTTTTTTTTTTTTTTTTTTTTTTTTTTTTTTTTTTTTTTTTTTTTTCTTTCTGGTCTATTCTCTTAACATTTAGTTTTTTATAAAGAAATTACACCAAAAAACCATTAGACACAAAAATCATTAATTTTTTTTATATCCTTCGGCGTGTCAAATTAGAAAAACCAAGTTTATTAAAATTTTATTAGCCGATAATAAACAATTTTTACTAATAATTTATTTTTTCAAAGCATAAGTATTTCTATAGAGTCTAAGAAAGATCTCAACGAAAAACTTTATCAAAAAGTCACAAGAATTTTTTTTTTACTTTTAAGGTTTGTTTGATCGTTCTTGGTTTCTTAACTCTAAAATACCATACCAAAATTATTGTTATAAATTTTTTTTATCAACTCCTGTTAAGAAAAAAATAAAAACCTTAACTCTAATAAACTATTCTATCTTTCAATTGTTACTGAGAATTTTTTTTGCAACCAAATTCAATTCTCTCGGGTATTAAATATATTTTGATCAAAAGTTATAATAGAAGAAATAATAAATCAACACAACTATTGAAAAATTACTCCATTAGTGTTATTTCGAGATCTTTGTATATTATAAGCATTATCAAAAAGAGAGAAGAATTTTTTTTTACTCCTCATTGAATTATTGAAAAAGAATTTACAAAATTTTTTAATCCTTTTTTTTAAGAAAAAATTCTACAACATTTCTGAAACTAATATCCAATTTAATCATAAAACACGCATTTTTTTATTTTCCATTCTCTTAATTCACTAATATATTAATAATACAAACATGCAGACTGAACAATCACCAGTTCAAATTACTTCAAGTAATAATAATTTAAACATTACACCATCTAATAGTAAAGATCGTCTCAGTACATATCAACAATACCAACCAACATCAACTTCACCATTAAAACATTCACAATCACCAACTAATTCATCACCTCCAACACCAGTACCACAATCAGTATTAAAAAGTAATAATAACAGAAATTCATATAATCATCAACGTGCATCAAGTTTTGGAAATATTGATTCTAAACATCAACATTCAAATTCTCAATCATCATTTTTATCACAACAATTATTACCAACTCCAAGACAAGCAACACATAATAGAAATAGTAGTAGACCAATGAGTTCGCGATCTTCAGTATCTTCATTAGATTTTGGTCAATATGATCATAATAATAGACAATCAACTGTTAGTCCTTCAATTAATGAATTGGCATCACAATTTGCATCAGCATCAATGTTTGATTTATCACAATCTTATTTAACACCTCAAATGGGTAATAATAATTCTAATTTAATGCCTAGAATTAAAACTATTGAATTGTATAGAAAAAATGCAAAAAAATCTAATGATCCAGTTATTCAATTTCAATTTGCTCAATATATGTTACAAACAGCATTATTAAGTGGTACAACATCATTAAATAAAAGTAGTTCATCAAGTTCAGTTAGTTCAGAATCAACTAGTAATCAATATTCTACTTCACAAGATTATTTACATACTCAATCAACAACTTCATTACCAGATATTAATAATAATAATAATAATATAAAACAAAAACGTCATATGAGTACTTTAAGTACATCATCAGGATTTAAAGCAGCTCAAGAAGCTCAAAATAATAATCATTCATTAACAGCAGAAGAAGAAAAAAAATTAAAAAAAGATTTATTAAAAGAAGCAATTAGTAATTTGAGAAAATTATCTGATAAAGGTTTTGCAGATGCTCAATATTTATTAGGTGATGCATTTGCATCTGGTGCATTAGGTAAACCTGATTTGAAAGAATCTTTTACATTATTTCAATTAGCTGCTAAACATGGTCATGCAGAAGCAAGTTATAGAGCTGCATTATGTTTAGAAGAAGGTTGGGGTTGTTCAAAAGATGTTCGAAGAGCTATTCAATTTTTAAGAAATGCTGCAAGTAAAAATCAACCTGGTGCAATGTTAAGATTAGGATTGGCATGTTTTTATGGTAGATTAGGAATGTCAAGTCATATTTCTGTTAAACAAGAAGGTATTAAATGGTTAACAAGAAGTGCAGAAGCAGCAAATGAAATTTTCCCACAAGCACCTTATGAATTGGCAAAAATTTATGAAGTTGGTTATAGAGATATTGTATTTAAAGATTATAGTTATGCTGTACAATTATATGTTAAATCTGCAGAATTAAATTATATTCCAGCAGCAGCTAAATTAGGTCATGCATATGAATATGGTCAATTACAATGTCCACAAGATGCTGCATTATCAATTCATTATTATACAATTGCAGCATTAGGTGGAGATCCAGGTTCAATGTTAGCAATGTGTGCATGGTATATGGTTGGAGCAGAACCAATGTTACCAAGAAATGAAGAAGAAGCTTATGAATGGGCAATGAGAGCAGCAGAATGTGGATTAGCAAAAGCACAATTTGCAGTTGGATATTTTTTGGAAAATGGTATTGGAACTGAAAGAGATATTTTACAAAGTTCAAATTGGTATAGAAAAGCAGCAACTGGTGGTGATGAAAGAGCAGTTGAAAGATTAAAAAAAAATCGTGAATTAGCAACTCAAGGTTATAAAAAAAATAAAAATTCTTCTAATTCAAAAAAGGATAAAAAAGATAAAGATTGTATTATTATGTAAAAAAAAAAAATTTCTATTTATTATTATCATTCATAATGAACATTAATACCAAAATGATTTTCTGCATCAAATTCACCAGGATCTCTCCATAATTCATCAAAAAATGAATATAAAATTGTAGGAATTCTTTTTAATGAATTTGTATCTTTAGCATTTATAATAGATTTTAATGCAATTTTTTGTTCAATTAATCCTGCTTTTGCATTACCATTTTCAATACCATCATTTGGCCATCCTGCTTCTAATACAATAATTGGAGGACTTGGACTTGTTGTATCAATATCTTCAATTAATTGTGCAGTATCAGTTTTATGAGCTCTACCAATAAAATCATCACTACATAAATATCTTGCAAATCTAACATCTCTTGATATTAATCTACCTGCTTCATTTGGTAATAAAGCTGAATGAAAATATGGATGAATAACTAATGATACAACATCAACCATACTACAAATATCATCATTTTCAACTAATTCACCATCATCACTATAAATATTTGCTGATTTTGTTGTAATTGTACTTGTTTTTGTTAATAATTTATCATGTTCTTTTTGAAATAATTTATATTCTTCAATTGATGCTGCATTATATTTTGTTGGTGATACCCAACTTGTAACTGGTTCACTAGTTGATATTAATCCTTTAAATTTTTTATATTTAATTTTTAATTGCGATTTAACATGATGAATTAATAATACTAAATCTTTTCTTGTATAATCATCATTAAAAATTCCTTGTGATCCAATTATAATCATTTTAATTTGTGACCATTTATTAAATTGATTAATTTCTTGTAATTGATTATCTAATGATTGAATTAATCCAAAAAAAATTTCATCTTCATCTTCAGTATTGTTTTCTATTGCATTATAAGGATGAATTCCCATAATTATATTCATTTTTTTTGATGGTAATAATTTTAAAATATCACAATCTGGTGAAAATACTCTAATTGTATCAATACCTTTATCATAAATTGTTTCTAAATCTTGTAAAATTGTTGATTCTGATTTACAATTCCCTGTTGATGTTAATGGACTATAAGTTACACCAAATGGAATATCCATTGTATTTGAATTTAATGATTTATAAATTTCTGGTTCATCAGGTATTGAAATGAAATCAAATGCATTTTTATTATTCTTATTATTATGATAGTTAGATCTGGGTGATTGATTGTTATTGTAATATAAAAATAATGCTATAAATGTTAATAATGCAAGGTATATACGCGTTGAATTGAGTGTAAATCGACGTTTCATTTGTTCTTTATAAATTATGTCTAATGTTTGATGTAGAAATATAAAGTTTTTGGAGAGTAAAGTCAATAATTAAAGTTGACGTATCAAATTTTTTTCCAGAAAAATAAAAAAAAAAAAAAAAAAAAGGGGGTAATTTTTTTTGGGATCATCGCTTTGAAAGGTTAAAAAAAAAATTTTCCCCAATTGTTTCATTTAAGCTGTGTTTAATTGGGTTATAGTACTGTAACAAGAACTCGCTTAGAGCGAGTGCAGCAGCGAGCTTAGCTTCTTAGTAAAGGAAAAATATGTTCTAGCACAGTTTGAGCCTGCTGTCCAGGGGGAGATTTTTCAAGCCTGATCAGATGTAGATATATATCGTCATTGAAATGTCTAGATTAGGAAAAAAATCATCAAAATCTAAGACAATGATGTCTTTTTTTTTTAAAAAGTTGACCTGTAATCATTACTCTGCAGGGTTTGCTTGATTTGATAGTTCAATGTAAATTACTAAGATCAATTATTATAATAAGATTACATATTGTATATACGAATGGAGTTTCGTTTATATATAACTTAGGCCTTTATTATTATGTTAATACAGGTTTTTAACAAACAAGATTGCCATTCTTAATTGTTAACGCAATACTAATACTTACAATATCATACATATGCCACTTTGATAGTTTTCACTCAATAGAAATCTATAGCATGCATATATGTGCAACATGTAGGCATATGGCGAAGTCAAAATATTGAAGAAATCAACTTAAATTAACTCAATATTAAGGCTTGAAAGAGATTAACCAAATGAGGTGAGATCCAATTGGAAAAAAATTTACATATCACTATTGTATTTAAATATAATTGATCTTCAAAAGTATCTGTTGAAAAATTTCAGATATCAAAATTTAAAGTTACCTTAATTAGCCTAGGTTATTATTAGCATAAAATTCAAACCTCCACAATTAGGGTTCCATAGATCAATTGTTAGATCAGATATGGTATATATATATATTCCCCTCAAAAAAGCCCATACAAAGAAACTACATCCAGTCATATATAAATAGCACATTTGTTTATACAGATCTAAATTTAAAGTTTATAAGCTAAAAATTAATACTCTCCCCTGAATTATTGAATGAGGGGTTGAAGTATTGTAGTTTATTTAGGTTAATGAGATCGATAGTAATAGTTGATTTAAATTGATCAGAACAATAAACAACCAACGGTATAATAGGCTTAATTTGGCTTATAAACCGTTAAATAATTCACTTTTTCTATATATAGCATCAAAATTATATGTGAAAGAAAAAATATTTCATTAAACTCAAGATCAAGAGTTTTGGGTATACTATTTGTATTAATTAATTAGACTGACAAAGACTTGAAAAGAAAAAAAAAAACACCAAAAAATTTCAGCGTCTCAGTTTATAATACTTTTTTTTCCAAATATCATCAACAAAACAACATTAACAATAATTTTATAATCAAAATAGCAACTACAATGACACATACAATATATTCACAATTTAAACAACGTAAATTTCCTGATCAAATGAAAATTTTTTTAGCAAAAAAAGAAGCACATCCAGGTATAATAGATCATTTAGAATATGTTAAAAAAATTTCAAAATCAATGATAATATTAACAAATTATTCTCCAATACCATTTTTTCAAACTCCTGAAACAACATCGACAAATTCATCATCATCATCATCAGATAGTTTTTTAAAAAAAACTCCTCCACCTTATTTTAAAAAATATTTAAATAAAAATGATAATGATTTTGAATTATTTCATTTTAATAATAATACTAATGAAAGAAATTTTAATATTAATAATCAAAATATTGAAGAAGTTACAAATCATTATGGTTATTATGGTGATAATAATAAAAAAAATAGAAGATTAAGAAAAAAAAATCAATCATTATCAATATCATCATCAAATTATGAAGAAAATGAATTTTATTTAACAACTGGTGATGATGATGATGATGATACAATTGAAAAAAATGATAATTATTTAGAAAATTTACCTTATTTAATAATGAGTAGAACAATTCAATTACCAAAAATTCCAATAAGAATTTTTGAAAAATGGTATTCAAAATATCAACCACCACCAGTTCAATTATTAACATCAGAATTACAATCATCAATTATTGGTGGAAGTAATAATAATAATAATAATGGTTGTAGAAAATTATTTATATCACCTCAAATTATTGAAACTTGTGAAATTAAAAATATGGTTTATCAATTTTATCAAACTGAATTGGATGCTTTTACTTTATTAACTCCTTTACAAGGTACAATTGTACCATTTTATTATTCATCAATCCCGATTCCTTATAATTCAACAATTGGTGATTTAAAATTTGATTTAAAAAATTGTATTAATTCACCATCAATATTATTTGAACAATTAGATTCTTCAAATGGTTATTTAACTTTAAATCAATGGATTTCAATTAGAAAAAACTGTAAAGATCATATAAATTCAATTATATCAAAACAATTATATCAAAAAGAAAATTATAATAATGATGAAAATTATGAAATTTTTTTTAAAAAATTAAAAGATTTATGGGATAATAAATATAATAATAATTTAAAAATTGGTGATTGGGATAAATTGGTAATTAAAACTTTTTTTGCTTTAAAATTAATTCATCAAACTGGTGTTGGTCATGGTAATTTAAATGGTGATAATATTTTGATTCAAAAATATTCTTTACAACCAGTATTTATTGATTTTGAAAAATCTTATATTTTGGAACGGTTTACTAATGATAAGAATAAATTGATGATTAATGATTTGAATGCTTTAAAAAATGTTTGGAATTTTTAATTATAAAAAGTATCAAAAACTTGTTATATATAGTTTTGAAGTATTAAGTGGAACTATAATATATTATTAGCTTAATTAAACCACCTCTATTTGCACAGGTACCAGTCAATCGAAGTAGTTGTGTTATTTAAAGCCATGAGGAAATTTTAAAGTATACCAGACACTGCTCGAGATATATACTGTATATATGACTTTCTGACGTATCTAGGCAATTGAGCTCCTGCATAGCCGTCTCTCTTCTTTCATATATACTATTATTCCGAAGTGTGAATTTCAATATCGATATTTGATCTGAAAGGTATCTTTCTCTATCTAAGCAATAAGACTATAGATATAACAAAACATCCACCTTTGTATTGGATGAATGAATCTAGTGGTAATAACAATATAGACTGCACTGTAAATTTATAATAAACATCAAATATTGGTATCAGTGGGGTTGATGGTTGTATAGTCGATTTAATTTACAATATACTGTAGACAACCATAGCTCAATATTTATACCATCAAATCTGTTTTAATAATGGATATTTCGGATTTATTAGCATGCATTTTACCCCCTTTTAATTAAATAATAATATTTTATAATGATATTTAACAATGAAAGATTGTTAGCCCATTATATTGGTCAATTTAGCAAGCTAAAAAGAATATCGAGCTTCGAGTTGTTTGTTTTGAAAATTTTTTAAATGAATTATTACTTGTTCTTGAATACTGTACCCACCCACTCAGGTATCACTTGGTGCACTCAGCTCAGATCGATCGGATTAAATTTTTTTTGCATAAAAACCCATCTCGCCAATCTCGGTATTCACATACCGAATCCACCACTTTGCATTTTGTTTACCATAACTACCAGTAACTCGTTGATATGGTATAACTATAACTCTAAGTTTAAGTATGAACAATGCAACTAAAATTTAAACTGGACTATGCTTTTAAATTGACTTAGTTCCAATTAATAATTTCGGGGACCTTGAAAAAAAAAACTTTATATACAAATTTTTCGGTCAAATCATATCACGATATTATTACTAATTGCTATTGTAGAAAGTTGAGTTTTTTACACCACTTTTCAGTACTAGTTGGGTATACATAAACATTTCAAGTATCCATTAAAAATACCTCGAAAAAAAATACCGATCACAAATTAATTGGTACCACCAATTAATTGAGCATTTTTGTGTACAGTGTTACTAAGTTATGATGTTATATAATCAATTGGATGAAAGGATCAATCAATGGTGGGGGTGAAGTTTTTTTTGATAGATTCATGAATCATGATATGTAATACGATGAGCAAGCGACTTACGAGCCAAAAAATTTAACCCCTTTCACAATGATCAATTGATCGATGTCACTGCCACAATAAAAAAAAAAAGCCTCAGATTCTAGGAACAGCCCAAAATAATTAACTCCACCAAATGGCAAGACGAACGTCAACAACATCCCCATCCATGACTATACAATTGCTTAAATACTAACATTATTTATTTATTTATTTAGATTCTAGAATAATAATACAAGATTTTAATTGGTGTATAGTAATTTTTAACAATATTAAACAGTATACTGGTAACGAGTGAATTTTCCCTGACTTAATTAAACACACCTACAACATCTTATCGTGGGGCTAGGTCCTTATCGCTGCTTGAAACTTCCCGTTACTTTATTCATATTTGTTTGCTTTTTAAGAAGATGAAAAAATAAAATCCTCCCAACACAAAGCTAGCGCCCCTAAAAATAAATACTTGTGTTTTATAACAAGCGCGCGTTAAATTTTCCAAGCAAGCTAAAAAAATTTTAACAATTACCACAATGCGGCGGCAGTCTAAACTATAGTAGTGGGGCGAGCGAGCGAGATTTTTTTTTTGTTGTTTATTTTCAAGCGTTTATAAAATTTATCAAAATGATAATCAAAAATAAAAAAAAAAATTTCTAAAACATCAAAAACACCAACAAAAAAAAAAATCCTTTTCTACTTTTCTATAATTTTTTAAAAAATTCTTTCATTCTTCATTATCACTTTTTTTATTCTTTGAAAAAAAAAAAAATTTAAAATGAGTAAAGATAATAAAGATATGCCACCTTTAGTGAATCAACCAATTCAACAAGATCCACAACTTGCTGAAGTTCATAAAGGTACTAAACGATCAGCACATGAATATGATATGGATGATGTTGAATCAAATATTCCAAATTTTAATTATGATAATGTAATCAGTGATGAAAAAGCAAGAGAATATGAACAAGGTAAGCGACCAAAACCAATTGATGAATTAAATAAATCAATGGATGATACAAGAGATGAAAGATTAAAAATAAAACCTGGTAAAGCAGTATTATTTTGGTATAAAACTGATTTAAGAATTTATGATAATAGAGGATTATCACAAGCATATGAATTAGCAAAAGATAATAATATACCATTAATTTGTATTTATACATTATGTATTGAAGATTTAAGAAAACATACAATTTGTAATATTAGAATTGATTTTAATTTAAGAAGTTTAGAAGTTATTCATGATGATTTAAAAGAATTAAATATTCCATTATTAGTTGAAAAAGTTGAAAAAAGTCAAGATGTTGGTAAAAAATTAATTGAAATTTGTAAAAAATATGAAATTAATCATATTTTTTCAAATATTGAATATGAAGTTGATGAATTAAGAAGAGAAGCAAGATTAGTTAAAAAATGTTTAAAAGAAGGTATTTCATTACAATTAAGTCATGATACTTGTTTAGTTAATCCAAATGAATTAACAACAAAAACATCAAATAAACCATTTCGAATTTTTTCACCATTTTATAAAGCTTGGGTAGCTCATTTATGTCAACATATGTATTTATTAGATGAATCAAAAAAATTAGAAAAATTAAATTATGAAAATGAAAAAATTAAAAATTTATTAAATTTAAAATATAAATATTTAGATTTACCACCAGATATGAAAATTAGTGATAAAGATTATTGGAAAAATTTATGGCCAGCTGGTGAACATGTAGCATTAGAACAATTAAATATTTGGATTAAAGGTAAATTAATAGAATATAGAGATAGAAGAGATATGTTGGGAGAAAAATCTACATCATTATTAAGTGTTTATATATCAAGTGGGAATTTAGCAGCAAGAACAGCAATTAGAAGAGCAGTTGGTTTTGAACATAGTGAAGGAAAAATTGGTCAATTAAGAGGTATAATGGATATGAATACAAATGGTATTGCAAATTGGACAAGTGAAGTTGCATGGAGAGATTTTTATAAATCTGTTTTAGTATCACATCCTTATATTTGTATGAATAAACCATTTAAATTAGAAACTGCAACATTAAAATGGAGTGATAATAAAGAACATTTTAAAAAATGGACAAGAGGTGAAACTGGTTTCCCAATTGTTGATGCTGCAATGAGACAAGTATTAAAAACTGGTTATATGCATAATAGAGGTAGAATGATTGTTGCAAGTTTTTTAACTAAACATTTATTAATTAATTGGCAATGGGGGGAATTATTTTTTATGAGACATTTATTAGATGGAGATTTTGCATCAAATAATGGTGGTTGGGGTTTTAGTAGTAGTTGTGGTGTTGATCCTCAACCATATTTTCGAATTTTTAATCCTTATAGACAATCAGAAAGATTTGATCCTGATGGTACTTATATTAGAAGATGGGTTCCTGAATTAAGAGATGTTAAAGGTGATGCAATTCATGATCCTTATAATAGAGATGCTGGTAATATTGCCAAAAAAAATGGTTATCCAGAACCAATGGTTGCTCATACTCAAGCAAGAAAATTAGCATTAGATGTTTTTAAACAAAATCAACATTCTTAGTTAAAGAATTATTTATATTTATATTATTTATTTTATTATTATATTATTATTATGAATTATTTGGTTTACAACTTTTTAATCCTCCACTACTTTTTTTCCCACCAACAATACACTTTGGTATATGATCTATACTTTGAATTGAAGATGATCTACTATTATTATTACTTGAACTATTATTAGTTGATAAATGAATAAATTCTGGTTGAATTGTTGTTGCATGAATACCATGACCATATAAACATGTATTAATTTTTGATGCTAATTTCATAAATTCATCACCACTTAATGATACACTAACATGTAAAGTTGCAATAAATAAATCTTCTTTTAAAATCCAAATATGTAAATCATGAATATCTTCAACTCCTGGTAATGATGCCAAATCTTCTTTAACTTCATCTGCATCAACTGATTGTGGTACACCTTGTAATAAAATAGAACTTGCTCTTCTACATAATGGCATTGCTGATGAAAAAATAATAATTGTAATAACTAATGATATAACTGGATCCATATAATATTTCCATGAATAATCAGTTTTCCAAATAAATAATGCTGTTGCCATAACTCCAATATTACCTAATGCATCTCCCAAAACATGTAACCAAACACCATGCATATTTAATGATTTTTTTTTAGTTTGTTTAGTATTTGTTGATTGTAATGGTTTATTATGATAATGATCTTGATGTGTATCACTACTTGTTGATATTGATCGATTTCTTGTTACAAAATTATTTGTAACTTCATAACTATTATTTGGTTGACTATGCAATAATGAACTAGTTTCATTTAAATTTTCTTCTGGTAATAAATCAGCTACTCTAATATCACCATGACTATGTTGATGAGTAATATTTTCTTCATCATCATTAGAATTACCAGATCCATGTGAATGTGAATGACCATGTTCATGAAATAATAATAATCCAACTAAATTACTTGCTAATCCAGCACTACCAACACATAAAATTAAAACAGGATTTGTAATAACTTGAGGTTCAAAAAATCTTTGAATTGCTTCCAAAAAAATACTCATACATAATGCAACTAAAAAAACTCCATTAATTAATGCTCCTAAAATTTCTGCTCTTTGCCATCCATAAGTATATTTTGAATCAACTCCTCTTGATTTGGCTACTTTAACTGCCCATAATGCAACTAATAATGAAAAAATATCATTTAACATATGAAATGAATCTGCTACTAATGCTAATGAATGTACCATATATCCAACAATAATTTCCAAGAAAAAAAATGCTGTATCAATGACTAATAATGTCATGATACGGATTTCTTTTCCTTCCATGATTAATTGTTATTTTTTTTATTGAATTAGTTATGAATTGAATTAAAAGAATTGAATAAAAAAAAATGTAACAAAAAAAATCGGGAATAGGTTTAATATATATATTTCTTTGTGGTGAATTAATTTATTTTAGTGGTAGGGGAGCCTTTAACTTTTTTTAATTGGGAAAAGAAAAAAAAAAAAAAAAAATATTTTCACTCCGATAAATTAATAATTTTTTTTTTTTTTTTGCTTTTTTACTTTTTGGACCAAAAAAAGCTTTTCACAGACTTTTTCCTTAGTATTAAATACGAGTTGTTACTGTAATAGGCGGACTTCCGATTCTATCTAAGCGCCACACTGGTAGGACATCGATTCGGTCAGCCTTGCGTGCTAAGTTACTAAATCTACGACAAAATTTGAGTACAAAAAATGTTTAACCATCAACGTTTTTTTTCTTCTATTGATATCACTGACCTTCTTTTAGAAATTGTGCTAGGCCTTTAGGCTAGTTATCACAGTACATTTTACACGACTAACCATAAAGGTTGTTTATAAATTTATCTTTTATACATAACAATCCTGCAATAATGGAAAAGAAAATTTTTTTTGCGAGTGAAAATTCTTTTATCTAAGTATGTATATTAATATTGCTATGAAATGCTGTTGATCTGGAGAATACTCATTGCTCCTATCAGAATTCAAAGAAATCTTTTTTTCAAATCAATTATAATAGATATATGAAACTTTTGATTGGTATATATACATTCGAAATGAAACCCAATTGATGTCTGATATATTACAAATATCATTGGTTCACAAACTCATAGCTGTAGCCTATGATCATTGGGGTTGGGTTAGTTTAAATTTCTTTTCCAATTGGTATTTGAATTGACTAAATTACTTGTGCTATAATTAATTGGCATTAATTAGTTGATTAGTTTGACATTAATCTGGATATAAATTGTTACTTAAACTATCAATATGGGTGATTATGGGTGATCTGAATGACGATTTAGTTTAAATTTAAATTTTCCATATCTATGGATCCTCGAGATCAATAGAGTATTATATCTAAGTCAAGCTAAGCTTTCCTGTAGATCACTGAATATGTCAATTAATTCGTTTAAGTTTTCTTTCAAAGTACCAATTTTCGAAACATTATAAGCAATTGATTAATTCGTTTAGACTCAACCAATCAAGTATATATCGATCTCTCTCGGTTACTATTAATTATCTCATTTCAATTAATTAAGAGCTTGTAATGTAGTATCAATCAAGTTAATATTAACATTTGGTTTACAAATGAGTGTAAGCCTAACTTGTAATAAAATTAGAACAGTAAAAATCTATCGACTTAAAGTGATTTGCATGCCTATGAACAATACAAGCTTATAAAGGCTAATGTGATCACTAGAATAATTATTTATCAATCAATTTAATCAAATTTCTTCACTATTAAAATCTTCGAGATGAGGTTCTTCCTATTTTTGGAAATAGTATCATCCAGCCAGGCCAATAATAGGATAATAATAAATCGTGTACTTCCTAATTAAGTAATTTCGGAGCCTTCCCCCCTTAAAGAAAAAAAAGGTAGGATTAAGTCGATCACGACTCCCCCGATCCGATCGGATCCCGATATCGATATGGATAACGGTACGGCGTTATTTTATGCTGTACGTAAGCGAACTGTAATATTTTTTAGTGCCGCTTGAATTTTAGCAAGCTTGAAGATGTTACCTTCAACATTTACAGTAGTGTAGAACGAGGCTACAATTTAGCATTGGAAGAACCATATAGGTATAAAGTAGTTGATAAAATAGGCTTATAGAGATTCTGATTATTTCTATTCGAGTCATTTTGCTGATTGTTGTTCAATTTTTCATTGATTGGCCTTTAAAGGGTAATTACATTTGATTGATTAATCTGATAAGATTCTGTAAGAATGTTATATTATAATTTAAATTGCAGTTATATATAGGATAGGATAATTGTAGCTAATTTAGTGAAGTTAGTAGCCTATAGATTATTCATGGTGCATATATAGCTAGACTACCTATAGACAAATATTAAATTAGTTATCTGAGTCTTTTTTTCAGTGGCAAATTATAACCATGGAAGCAAATAAGCAGAATAGATCGAGTCTCTCTTTGTATAGAAAAATCACCATAAAAGGCAAAGTATTTACTACAGTTGACTAGCTAATGAATTTGCTAGTTAATTTACTAAGTTACACTAACTAACTACAGCATTCACTTCACCTGGTTGACGTTGTACATGTGGTACTTGATAAATGTATACGTAAAATCTTTTTATTTTACACCCTCCTGTGCGGCTAAACCATTTCAAAGATCTGCTACCATTTTACCGTCCCGGATAATCTTATTTTTTTTTCTCCACAACGAAAAAAAAAAAATCATGCAGGGTGAAAAAACCAATAATAATTAAAAATATATAGTGCTTGCGCAAGCAATAGTTTGTATGTATGTGCGGCTTTTTTGAAATATAACTAACACCAGCTTAAAAAAGCCACGTACAAATTGTACTTTTAACTGTGTTGTTGTGCTGAACAACCCCCCAGTGCTTAAACTAAGTTTCGATGCTTTTGAAAAAAAAAAGGTTTGTTAGGTTGAGTGGGTTCGGTTTTGTCTCAAAAAGCAAAAGGAAAAAAAAAAATTGAGAGAAAAAAAAAAAAAGATCAAGAGTAGTAAGAGAGAAAAAAAAAGATATCAATCAGAAGAAGAAGAAAAAGGATCATACTAAAATATATAATGGTATTCAAAAAAATAATTACATAGGATAATCTAGTTAGTTTTTTTTTTTTTAATTAATTGTATAGGTATATAATAGTAGTATAAATAAAATAAGCAAAAAAATGATAAAAGACTTTTTTCTTTTCTTGATAGCAAAAAAATTAGTTCGTTTGATTTTAGCAAAAATTAATCATTAATAAATATGAAAATTCTCTTAGAAACATGAAATAATTGAAGAGAATAGATTCGTTAGTAAAATTCATAAGAATAAAAAAAAAAACAATAATAGTTAATAGTTTTTTTTTAATCAAATTTTTGTCGTTTTGCACGACGACCTGGTCTACCAGGACCTCTTGTTGAAGAATATGGAGTACTAGCATTTGAAGCAGAAGCACTTGAATTATTAGAATAATTATTTGAATATTTATTATTTTTATTAATTGTTTTTCTTAATGTATCCAATTCTTTCCATCTTGTTCTTAATTTATGTAATTCAGTTGCAACAAAATCAGCAGTTAATCTCCATTCTTCATCTTGATCTAATCTTAAATCATGTAATTTTTTTATATGTTGTTTAACTTTTTCAGAATCAATTAATGGTTCTTTTTTCTTATTATTAGTTGTTGATGATGATGACGATGATGAAGATGTATTGTTAGTAGTTGTGTTTGTGCTTGTGGTTGTTGTTGTTGTTGAATGTGTTGATGATGCTAATGGTGATGGTTTTGATATTTTACTATCAGTTGTGTTAATCCCATTTGGATTGTTGTTTGTAATTTTCAATGTAGTTGTAGATGACATTGTTTTAATGTAGTTTTGTTTTTTTTTTTCTAACAAAATACTTATAAAATATGATTTGAATTAAATTAACTAATTTTTTTGATTTTAAAAAAAAATGGTTGTTTTAATTTCACGAAAAAAAAAAAAAAACTATTAGACTAAAAAAAAAAAATTAATTTTAAAATTTTCGTGATGAAATAAATTGATCTAATTAATTTTTTTTCTGAATTTACTAATTTTCACCTTGATATAATTAAAAATGGTTTTTCAGTTAATAATAATAGAAACCGAATTATAATCTATTGATAATTTAAAAATGAATATTAGAAGAAAAAAAAAAATTTAGTTGAAAGAAAGTGTGTGTTTTTTTTTTTTTTTTTTTCTTCTTTTGATTGTTAAAATAATATATTTGAGGAAAAAAGCTCTAGAAAAGCGGCGGGGCGGCGGGATACGGGCCTAGCTAGCTACTAGCCTAGTACTGGTACTGGTAACCAAGCTTAGGTTTCAAGCGTTGGTAAGGGGGTATATATTAATTATCATCATCATCAGGCACACACCACCACACTAAACTAAAAAAGTTATCAGCGCTGCCATTAATTAAAAAAAACAAGCTTAGTTTTTTGTAGTAGAAGTGAAATTTTTTTGGTTAGACATAATCACCTTGTTTTTTTTTTTTGTTGTTTCGGAATTTATTATCCGAGTATCAGATACTAGCTAGCTTAGTTTCTTTTAGTATATTTATATTTATATTAATATAATAATCAACGAATCAATGTATATTATTAATTAAATGAAAACAGTTTATGTAAACTGCTTTGTGATATGTTTGATTATAGATGGATCAACCAATATCTATAGTGTTAACTAAGGTTTTTATACAACCCTCTGAGTATACAATTCATTTTGATTATCTTTGACCTGAATTAATTGATATATGGCCTGTCATATATAAGCATGCATATATGCTTTTTATATATTCCACATGCTCGAGACCAGATCATGACCATGGAGATATATAATTCATATATCTATAAACTAGCTAGCTAGCCTACGCTAGCTATATAGCTGTATCTGGCGTGTCTTGACCCGAGCTAGCTGTTATATATATTCATGAATTTACAACTTACAATTATAAGTAAAGAGGAGTACACGTGACTGCCATATATCGGGTTAGTATACCAAGTCCTTTGTATATTATAACCAAAGCGATTATAAATCGATCAAGGTAATTAATGCTTTATATACTGTGTCTAATATATTGATTCGAAGATCTAAAACTTCAAAGAAAAGACAAATTGATATATAGTATTAATATAGTAACTAATGTTATTCAAAGAACAGAAAATGATAGGATCAACATCATCATATCTAAAATTTTTACATGTGCAGTTAGTCTAATTCCAGTTTGAATTTAAAATTATTGATCATAAAACTTTGACACCATTGTACTTCTTCCGAATCACTGCAGTTTGAATCAAACTATTATCAAAGTTGTAATCATTTTGGTAAATACAAACAATAGATCATACTTCGTAGAATAACGATTCTTATTTGAATAAATAGATATATCTATAGCACACATTGTAGAATCTAACAACTACTAGAGCTGGGCTTAAATTGGAAAAATTTGATTTTAAAGCATAGATAGTACGGCTGAATTTTTTCTTGACTCAAGCCATACCAATATATATATGCTGCATACTGCTCTTAACGCGTAATTTGTGTTTTAGAAATAAATAATATCGGAGGTCCGTGATAAAAAGTTCTGAGCGATTGATACATTGGTGCAGTGTGGTGCCTAACTGTTAGCACGAATGGAAGCTTTTTTTATAAACTGCTTGGATTACTTAAGTATAGTGTATATTATAATAATTAGATGAGAAATATTAATATCCCTAGGTATATATGTATACAGTATTATTACAGTGGCAGTATATAGCCGACAATCGGTATATACATACATGTATATATTAATTAATCAATTATTTCTATAGACTAGATATACTGTATATACATATATAAATTATCAGGATAGTTTCCCAGCTAAGAATATAGTTAGTTATTTAGTTCTATATAATAACCGCAGTCATTGGATGCATGTCGGATATACATATTTAAAGCAATACCAAGTACTTTAATCTGATAATTAATTACATATATGGATTACTTAACAGTTTATACATAGACTAATAAAATTTGAGCTACTTCCAGAACGAAATCAAGGGGGCAAAACTAATTATAAGCTAAATCAGCAAATCAACGAGAAATTCCAATTAATATATCAAACATATATTTGCAATTCATTCATATATATAATATATTGATAAGTTAATTTGATTCTGACCTAGGCTGAGTTTATATTTCTTTTTAGCATTCGAGAGTCTATATACATGTATATACTGACTGTATGATTCTAGCGTTCTTCTTGTAGTATATATCTGGATTGAGAGACCCAATTACTTGATAGTTAACTGATCAAGCTTTTTAAGATAGATTGATAGTGTTATTAGTATAATTTATGTATAAGCACTAGTAAGCTTGGTATACCATACCATAATCTGATAGTGGTAATAAAAATCATGCTGCACAGTTTCAGATAAGATGGTTTGATTGTCCCAATTTACCGGTCATTATCGCCGTCAATCTATGATAAATATTTTATCATGATGCAGCATCAGTTTTGAATATTTCTGTACCGCACATATTACTAATATAGTTTTAATAATTTAAAGTATTATTATTTCCTTGATTAGATTGATCATCTGAAAAACGTTAAATATATAATTTTTGTTGATTGATGATTATATATTTTGTAATGTAACTATAACCATTGTTAAAATTATTGTGATAAAAACATTGAAGGTTTAAAAATTTGTAACACGCGTACAAAAACAAATGGTATCGGAATACTAACCTTATAAAAACTCATCACTTTTTAAAGTAGATCTCGATCAACTGATTAGAATCCATCATATCGCGATACTCAACAGTTTTACATTGGTACACAATAAATAAGATCTTATCATAAAGAAGCTTTTTCTTTTGTAATACAGTAGTTAAAAAAAAAATCCTTAGTGGTATCATTGAAAAAGCTTAAATTTTTCTTAATACATGTAATATCCCAATTTGGTAAAGAACCGCCATAATTAAATTATTAATTCGTAAAGCCGTATCATGGATAATTTGGAAATTACTTCAAATTTACCAAGTGTCCACTTTAAGATAGAACTTCACTACAGAAACCGTTATCAATAAAAAAATACAGTACATGTAAAAAAAAAATTCACCCCACTTTTCATTCATTTTCTTCCTTTTTTTTTACAACTCCCAATAATAACGAAAAATTGCTAAACAAATAATCAATCAACAATAAAAAAAATGGGCCGATCGGAGTTACTTTAATATTTATATCTGGGGGGAAAAACCTCTAAGAACCGCTTGAAGGTTATTGTTGACGTAATATTAAACGATATTGTTTAAGCATTGTTTAAGCACAGGTAAGATCGGCGCCGACGTTTTTTTTTTTTATACCAAGTACAATCCATAAATTTTGCTAGCAGAGATAAAGCCACTTTTATAAAAGCAGTTGTAGTTATTCTCCCTCTTTTTTTTTTTTATTTCCCCCGCGTGGAGGAGCAAGAAGGTCTTTAGTAGTGCTTAAATATGAGGAGGCTGTAAAGTAAACTACAAGTAATTTATAGCACACTTTTTTTACTACCCACTTAGTACGTAACATATACATACGGCGAATATTCTTCTTTAAAAAAAAAAAAACGTTAGGAAATTATTATTATTACAGCATCTTTTTTTTTTTTTATTATTCTTTTTTTTTTAGTACTACACAAAATTATTATACTAACATTGAGACTTTTTTTAATTTTTTTTATAAACCTTCTTTTTATTCTTCCAATTCCTCAATTAAACCATAAAAAACAACCCAACCAATCAATAGATTAAAAACCTCAATTCTTCATTAAAAAATTAATACCATTTTAAACCTATAACAAATAAAAAAAAAATATAATGAAGAAAAGTTCAAAAAGGTTAGTATATGTTTTATCAACAAATAATTCAAATACTGGACATTCATTAGGTATTAATTCATTAGCAGTTGATAAAACTCCATTAACTTATAATAATGAAAATTATGATGGAACTTTATATACAGCAGGTAGAGATGGTATTATACATTCATGGGGATTACAAAATATGGATTTAACATCGAATTATGATGATAATTCATTAGATTATAATAATTTAACCCCCAAAGAATCTAATACCAAAAAATCATCTACAATACCATTTGGTAAAGAACAAATTCATACTAATTGGGTTAATGATATTTTAATGGTGAAAAATCGTAATGTTGTATCATGTTCATCAGATTTAACAGTTAAATTATGGAATCCTGAAACAAATGAACAAAATATTATAGGACAACATCGAGATTATGTTAAATGTTTAGCAATTCCTTCAATAGAATCAAATTGGTTAGTTAGTGGTGGTTTAGATAGAGAAATTATAGGATGGAATTATGAATATAATAACAAAAATTTTACAATTAAATTAGATGATGATAATAATAATAATGATAAAAATGATCCGAAAAATTCAGTTTATGCATTAGATGTTAATAATAAAGGTATAATTGCAACTGGTGGACCCGAATCTATTGTTAAATTATATGATCATCGATCAACTGAACAAATTATGAGATTTGTTGGTCATAATGATAATATTCGATCAGTATTAATTAGTAATGATGGTCAATGGGTTTTAAGTGGTTCAAGTGATTCAACAGTTAAATTATGGTCAGTTACAGCAAGTAGATTAATGCATACTTTTGATATGCATGATGATTCAGTTTGGAGTTTATTTTCAAATAATAAAGAAAATTTAAATGTATTTTATTCTGCTGATAGAACTGGATTAGTTTGTAAAACTGATTTAAGAGGTTGTAATGAAGATGATGATAATATTGATAATGATGGTGTTTGTGCAGTAGTTTGTAATGAACATCAAGGAGTTTCAAAAATTGTAGCTCATGGTGATTATTTATGGACAGCAAGTTCAAATAGTTGTGTTCATCGTTGGTCAAATTTAGATACTTCAAAATTTTCATTAAAAAATGAATTATATGAATCAAAAGATGATGAATCAAAGAAGAATAATAATGTTAATTTTTTAAGATTAGATGGTGGACCATCATTAAATTTTAATAAAAATATTGAAAAAAATGATGATGAAAAAATTCATATTGAACCAATTTATAAAAATCCAGTTGAAACTTTAGAAGGTCATATTGGATTAATTAAACATCGATTATTAATTGATAAAAGAAGAGTTTTAACATTAGATACAGCAGGAGAAATCAAATTATGGGATTTATTAAATTGTAATATTTTACAAACTTTTGGTAGTGAACATGATATTGATGATTTAGCAGATCAATTAAATGCATTAGATCAAAATACTGCATCAATATCAAATTGGTGTCAAGTAGCAACAAGAACTGGTGAATTATATGTTACATTAGAAGAAGGAACATGTTTTGATGCAGAAATCTATGCTGATGAACAAGAAGGATTAAAAGATATTGAATTTAAAGAAGATCATCGAATTAATATTGGTAGATGGGTAATTAAAAATTTATTACAAAATTTATTAAATGCAGAATTAGAAAAAGATAAACAATCAAGAATAGAAAGAAAAAAAAGATTACAATTACAAGAAAGTAGATCAACAACTAGTGTATCAACATTAAGTTCAATTGGTTCAAAAAATCCTACACTTAATAATGGCAGTAGTAGTAGTACAAATAATGATTTGGATGGAATTCAAAAAGTTGTTGTCCCTGTTGCAAATACAACATCAAGTGATGATACAAATAGTAATCAATCAAATACAAATCAATCAACAAAATCTAAATTTATGGGTAAATTAAGAGGATTTGGTAAAAAAAAAGATAAAAAAGATGAAAAAGATTCAAAACCTACAACAACTAACAATAATACTAATACTAATAATAATACTAATGACAAACCAACTGTACAACATGTTAATAATGTTAATAATAATATTAATAAACCCGAACAATCAATGAAACAATTTATTTTAGATTTACAATCAAAAGTTAATAATACAAGTTTAAGTGCATATTCACCACCACCAATAGAAGATGCTCCACCATTAGATATTCCATCAAATATAAAATTATTATTATGTGAACAAACTGCAAATGCTGGAGGTACAATGGATTTATATAGAGGTACTGTTGGTGATATAGATCAAAATCTTGAAATTTTTGAAAAAGTTGCACCTGAATGGTTAGCAAGATTATTATTTAAAAATGAATTACCAAATAAAGAAGGTGTTAAAGTTGGATTTGCATTACAACCTATTAATGATCAAGTTCCTCAATTAGCAGGTGGAGCAAATAATTTAAGATTAACTGCTTATCAAATGTTAAGAGCAAGAAAAATTTTAATGTATTTGATTGAAAAATTAGAAACTAGTAGTGCAGAAAATTATACAATTAATGATTTTGAATTATTATGTCAAGGTAAATTAATTAGTCCCGAAATGAGTTTAGCTTCTATTAGGACTAAAATATGGAGATCTGGTGGTGATGTTTTATTGAAATATAGATATAAAAAAGTAGATTAATAACATTTTTTTTGTGTATACATTTAGAAAAAAAAAAATTGTAAGACATTTTCTGTAGGAAATGCGGCTTATCGGTTAAAGTGTAAATTGGGAGATCGTAGATTTAGTTAATAGAAAGAAATTTTTTTTTTTTCGTGATAAAAAAAAAATTTTTTTTACACACAAAAAAATCAAAATTTTTTTTCACCACACACAAAATAATAATCATACTAACCCTTTTTATAACTATTTATAAATACCCTTCATAATACTAATAATACACAATGGATGACGAAAGAGAATCAACTAGACTTTGGCGAACATACAAAACAATCAAAGAATTAGTTCGAGATCGTGGATATAATATCAGTCAATCAGAAATTGATATTTCATTAGATGAATTTAGAGCATCATTTTGTGATGCAAGTGGTAAAGCACAAAGAAGTATGATGAGTTTTCAAGCAACACCAACCCCAGAATCAATGGAAAAATTTCCAGAATTAGGAGCATTATGGGTTGAATTTTGTATTGAAGAAAGTGTTGGGGTTAAAACAATGAGAACATTTTGTTTACATATTAGTGAACGAAATTTTTCAACAGGATTGTTTATTTATCAAAAATCTATTACTGCAGCAGCAGCTAAATTATTACCAAGTGTTGCACCAGCTGTTATTGAACCATTTCAAGAAAGTGATTTAATTGTTAATATTACTAAACATAAATTGGTACCAAAACATATTAGATTAAGTGATCCTGAAAAGAAACAATTATTGGAACGATATAGATTAAAAGAAAGTCAACTACCGCGGATATTAAGAGATGATCCTGTGGCGAAATATTTGGGTTTAAAAAGAGGTCAAGTTGTTAAAATTATTAGAAGAAGTGAGACTTCAGGTAGATATGCTAGTTATCGAATTTGTTTATAGTTCTTGAATGAAGGAAGAAGAAGAAAGTGCTTTGATAATTATTTTTTAGATGATGAAGATGTAGTAGTAGTTGTATTTTATTAATTTATATGCTTTTTTTTATAATTTTTATTGTGTGTAGGGATTTTCTGTAGTTGATGTATAGCTGTAGGTTCATTAATGATTGCTAATGATCATTGAGAAAGGAATAATCATCGAGATTTTTCCCGACGTGAATTAATATTTAATACTGGTACTCTGAGGTAATCAGATAAATTAAATCAATTAATACTTCTAAGTGACATCAAAACAAACTTAAAAAAAATCTATAGAGAATCGATCAATCACATTAAAAATTTAACGAATGCATAATAGAAACGTGCTAATTCACATTTTCTAATCATTATTGAGCTTCGATCAATTCATTTTTTTTAATTAAAAATGGCTTATGATGATAATTGATGTTATAAAAGAAAATTAGTTTGTGATGGAAAAAAAAAAATCGGGTGGTTGGGTATAATATGAAACTCTTCTAGACCTTTTTTTTTTTTAACCCACCATTTGAATTGAATCACTAAAAAAGTAATTACTATAGAGTATTGTCAAATACTACGCCTTTTGTAAATATTAAAGAGCTATAGAGGTCAAGTAACAATGCTAATAATCCTTGATTTAAAATTTTAAAGATTACAGTAATAAATTTTGGAGAGGGTGCTGGGTTTTATAGGATTTATTAGAATCAGTAACTATCAATAACACAATTCATAACGTTTTGTTGAATATAGACAGCAATAGAAGTATTAACCTCCATTATAATAAATCATGATAGAAATTAAATAAATATATTATAAATCTATGATCCTACTTCTACAGAGTTGTATTTACTTAAGCTCATTTTAGAGATAAAGTTTTTAAATTTTTTTTTGTGGCCTGCATAAGCCATAAACAATGATGTATCACAAGATTCTGCTTTCAGCCTATTCTGTAGGACAGTGCCAGAGAAAAAAACTCGAAACGAAATGCAATGTTTTTTTGATTTTTATTCCGTGTCAAATGAAGAATGAATAATTGTTGACTTGATGGGTTTTGAATATATCGATACCTTAATACTGGGTACTGGGGTAGGTTTTTTTCTTTGTAATCTACTAACTGCTCATCGGTTAGGCTTCACACTGATAAATCTTTTACTAGATTCAGCCTAAACCATACTTCCAATGATTTGGTAATTTCACCCAATCAAGTTAGTTTCAACCTTCACCACCTATTATAAATTCTAAATAACTTATATATTCATTATATTAACATAAAGCCTCTTAGTAAAGATAATTTGTAATCTAAATTAATAGATTATTAAAGAACTCCTTTACTGTCCATTAAATCTAGTCTATAAGATTAATTGATCATTTTTATATATATTAAATTTGTGTACTAATAGCAAAAAGCATCTTTAAAATGCCCGCCTCTTATCAAAAAAAATAGACTTAAGCACGGCTTAGATTATAGTTAGTATAGATTTTGGCACACCACAAAAAAAATTCTAAGCTTTGCAGTATATTTCTTTAATACACGGATATTCGACGTGTTGCCAGCCACCTTAATTTTTTTTAATTTTCTCACACACGCATGTTTCTGCCTTAACGAAGATCTGAGATCCTCTCCTACCACTCAAGCGTTCTTAAGATCTTAAATGATCGGCAAAAGATGTAATACAAAAAAATTAAAAAAGATCGTTCTCTTTTAAACATTGAAAATTATTTAATCACTTATACTTAGGTGTACACAAAAAAGACAAAAATAGAAAATTACTTTAAGACTCTCAGTATAAAAAAAATACAAAGATTGTAATTATCAGAATATTAGAAAAAAAGCTGGTGGCGGGTATTGCAGCATGCTTTTCTACATATAAACTTTTAGTTATTTTTTTTTGTTTTGCGGTCAGTCAGTTAGAAAGTTTACAATAAAAACCCAAGCAAATCTTCTATTAAAATAAAATCTTTTTTCCTCTTTTTCTTTTTTTTTTTTTTCTTCTTCTTTTACTTCGTTTTTTTTTTATTCATTCATTATCTTGGTGTAATAAAAAAAGAAAACGACAGTATATAGATTCAACAATACAAACAACTACTTTTTAAAAAGAACTCAACGACATAAGTTTATTAAATACAATAATCAACTAAAAGTCATTCGTTTATTTACTACAACTAAAATAAAAATCTATCAAAAGAAAAACAGAAAAAAAAAAAGGAGCAAAGACACAACAACACCCACTAACACAAATAAAATACAACAAAAATGGCAGCAATTCCATTCAAAAAGTTTAAATCACTTACAAATATTAATTTATTTATCTTAGCAGTAAGATTAGTACAATTTTTCTTTGCAGGTATGGAAGTTGGTTTAATGGGTTATTATATTAAACAAGAAGTTGATTCTGGAGATCAAGCATCATCACCATATTGTTTTATGTTAGTTGTTGGTGTTATTACAATGATTATGCAATTAGTTTATTGTTTTGAATTTTATTTGGATTTAAATTTCTTATTAGATTTATCAGTTGCAACATTTTGGATAATTGCATTCTTTTGGATGTTAAATTATATGAGTCCATTATCTTGTGGTTGGGGTGCATTCAATCCATTTGGTTCAAATCATTGTGGTCAATCAAGAGCTGTTTTAGTTATTGCAATTGTTTTAAGTGTAATGTGGTATTTCACAGCTGCATTAGATTTTGCCAATTATTTCAAACGAAAAAAGAAGGCTAAACAAGTTGAAGAAGGGGAAGTTTAAAAGAACTTTTCTGATATCTCTCATTAAGATATTGCCTCTCATTAGGGTTTCTTTATTCTTAGTTTTTTTGCATCTTTTGGTTAAAAAAAATTATCAAAATTATAGCATTTTTTTCAATTCTAACAGTTTTTGTTATTTAATTATTATTTTGGGTTTTATGAGGAATAAAAAGTTCAAAAAAAAAAAAAAAATACAAATCAGTTATTTTCATGTCGCTCCTTTTTTTTTTTGTTTATATTATTTTTTTACGAAAAAATTGATTTGTTTAAGTTTTTTTTTGATTCTTTTTGTTATTTTCTGGTTTATATTTTTTGGAAGGGTTTAATTATTTTTTTAGGTTTATTATGTTTTTAATATTAATATATATTCTTTTTTACTTATTGTATACAATTTCATTCTTAATTGTAGATTTGTTTTTGGTCCAAATGTATTATAAAACTTGATAATTTGCGATTAATATTTACTTGATTTCATGAACTATGAGACTAGTTTTTTCTAACAATGTCCAATGTATAATATAGACTACCATATATTTGACAAATTTTAGATACAGTATTGCCTCACTAATTAGAATTGATACAAGCTGTTTTAGTTTTAGGTCTCCCCACCTTTTCAAGACCCTGGCACGCGCACACATTTCAGCTGCTACAAAACTTTTTAGTACCAGGTAGAAATTTTTTTTCTCAACACCAAAATTTTTTTTTAAACCACACCGACTCATCACCACAGTTTCTTAAGACAAAATCAGTAGAATGTCCAAAATTAAGAACAATTTGTTTAGAGATATGATCAAAATAGTATTACAAACATCTTGAAGTTGGTTATGACGGTATTGCGATAGTTAAAAGGGGTTAAAGACTGGGATTTGGAGCATAAAAATTATTCGACCAATTTTTCAGATCATTGGACAAAAAAGAATCAATTGATTAGTAGAACTGACCAATTAGAATGCGATCTCTGTGGATCGAACACAGGACCTTCAGATCTTCAGTCTGACGCTCTCCCAACTGAGCTAAGACCGCATTTCTTATCTGATGAAAGGAACCGTTGCTTTGATCGTATTTATCAAAGAAATGAAAATTTTCAACTACGAAAAATTCACCAAAATGGGCTGTTTTTGGGTCATTTTTAAGAGGTTTTGATCTTTAAATGTTAGACAAACTCGATAGTTCCTACCAAGTCCTTAATCCAACTCAATTGAAAAAGAATTGCATTAGTTATGGACTTTTTTCGCTAAAAAATCATTTTTTTTGAACGTTTACAGCACAATGTTAGAGATCTCGCTCAATCTGCCTCAAAGGACCCAATTGGAGCTGGAACTATAGCCAAGTTGTTTCTTTCAAGGAGTATCCATTTCTCGTCCAATTTATGGCTCTAATTGTACAGATAGTATTGATCAATTGCAATGTCCAAAAAATTAAAAAAATGAAAAAAAATCTGAAACTTTTGAGCCGCACATTTACCACGTGATATAACAGTTTTCACGTGATTTAGCTAAGCTCACGGAACTCCGTTGTTAATTTAAAGTTTCAACGGCTTAAAAAGCAAATCAAGAGACAAAAAAAAAAACAATTGACAATATCAAAAACATTTTTTTCACAAACCAATTATAACATAGAATAATAAAAGAATGTCAGAATTAGTACCATTACCTGATGGAATAGAAGAATTACTAAAAGATTATTTACCAAATAAACAAAAAAAAGATGGACCATTTGTTACATTAACATATGCTCAATCATTAGATTCTAAAATAGCAGCAGCACCAGGAGAAAGAACCATAATATCACATATTGAAACCAAAACAATGACCCATTATTTAAGATCAAAACATGATGCAATTTTAGTTGGATGTGGCACAGCTATAGCAGATGATCCGAAATTAAATTGTAGATATGGAGATTGGAAAATTCGACCAGTTGTTGTTGATCCACAAATGAGATGGGATATTGTACATTCAAAAGTTATAGAATTAGCACAAAAAAAAGAATCATTAGCACCATATATTATAATAAATAAACAATCAGATGTTAATTATGCAGTTGTTGAATTATTAGAAAAATTAGGTGGGAAAATTTTAAGAGTTGATAAATTTCATAATGTATTTGATTGGGATCAAGTATTTCAATTATTAATGGAAAATGGAATTGGTAGTGTAATGATTGAAGGTGGTTCGGTTGTTATAAATGAACTATTAAAAAGTAAACAATTAATTGATAGTATTGTTATAACAATTGGACCTGTTTTTTTGGGTTCAAAAGGTGTTGGAATATCACCTGAAACTGGATTAAAATTAAAAGATGTTAGTTGGTGGAAAGGTAAAACTGATGTAGTTATGTGTGGTAGGCCATAAAATAAATCAATTATTTATTATAGTTTTATTGTATCAATCAATTGTAGTCTAGTTTCTATCAAAATATTCAAGCATTGCTTAGAAAAAAATCTTTAAGACATAATTTTTTGCGTTTGTCGTCTCTCCTCTCATCTCGTCTCCCAAATTAAAATTATTAAACCTCCCAGCAAAAAAAAAAGAACCATCACAACACACTGAAAAAAAATCAACGCATCAAAAAAATACAACAACACTTTTTTTTTGTGGATTTTTTTTTTACCTAATCGCCACTCAAAAAAAACATTAACTTACAACATATTTATTTCAATCAATCAATTAAGACAAAAAAATGGAACCAATTCAGCATAGATTCAACCCATACAATGACAATGGTGGTACAGTATTAGGTATCAGTGGAGCTGATTTTTGTATTTTAGCAGGTGATACACGACATTCATCAGGTTATTCTATTAATTCAAGATTTGAACCAAGAGTATTTGATTTAGGTGATAATATTGGTTTTACAGCTACCGGATTTGGAGCTGATGCTAATGCATTAAGAAGAAATTTAAGTGCTAATATGGAATGGTATCATCATAATCATAATAAACAATTAAATATTCAATCATGTGCAAGATTAATTCAACAAAAATTATATGGTAAAAGATTTTTCCCTTATTATGTATCAACATTAATTGGTGGTATTGATGAAGAAGGTAAAGGTGCATTATATTCTTATGATCCAGTTGGTTCTTATCAACGAGAACAATGTAGAAGTGCTGGTAGTGCAAGTACATTAATTATGCCATTTTTAGATAATCAAGTTAATTTTAAAAATCAATATTTACCAGGTACTACTGATAAAAAACCATTAGAATATTTACAATTAGATGAAGCATTAAAATTAGTTAAAGATGCTTTTAGTAGTGCAACTGAACGTCATATTCAAGTTGGTGATAAATTACAAATTATGATTATTACTAAAGATGGTATTACTACAGAATTTTTTGATTTAAAGAGAGATTAGATTAGATAGTAATATATTATTAATTTATATAATTTTTGTTTTTTTTTTTTTATTGTGGTAATTCGAATTTTTGTCCTTTCATAACTTTTGTATAATAAACATAAAAGAAATCTGAATATAATAAAGTTTGAATCAAACCAGCAACAACACTAATCCAATCAAAATTAATACCAAAAACCCATTTATACATCCAATTAAAAACATATAATAATCTATAAGCACCAAGTGCAAAAATATAATGAACTGTTAATGATTCTGCTTCACCAGTTCGTTGTAACATAAATAATTGAGGTAAAATAGCAACACTTTCTAACCAAACAGAAAATGCCCACAAAATTTCTGAAAAACTATATTCCAAATTAAAAATTAATGACATTACTGCTGCTCCACCTAATAAATATTCAACTTTAAAAGTATCAATATTTGGATTATGAGTTGGTTTATATTTTGATTTCATTAAATATAAAATATATGCACTTGTTGCAATAAATACAATTTTCATAATACTATTATAATAACTTTTCCATGGTTTAAAAAATAAATCCAAATATCTTGTTAAAAAAACTAATGTATATAATGCTTGTGTTTTGAATGAAATCCCAGCAACTGATTTTGATTTTTGAATTTTATTAATTAATAAATAAATAGAAATGCAATGCGTGACATCCGCTGCAATTCGAAAAATGTTGAACATTTTGTTGATTTAAATTGATGAAAAACTTTTAAGAGAACGTGTAAATTGATCAAAAGGTTGATTATTTTTGAATTTTTTATTGAATAGTTATTTGGTTCTCTGATCGGAGTTTTTTTTTTAAAAAAAATTGTTGTGAGGTGTCAAAAAAAAAATAAAAATCCTAATAAAAATAAATAAAAATGAACAACACATAAAAATATTGTTTTGGGAAAAATCGATAGAAAAAAAAAAAAATCCCTGCGCTGTCTTTTATGCATGCGTTAGATCTTCTTCTGGCCGCGCGCGATGGAAGGATCTTTATTTTTATTATGTCTTGAAACTAATTTTTTTTCTTCATCTTGATCTATTAGACTTAAATATTAATAAATGATCGATTTTAGTAATAATAAAGTAAACAATTCTTAATTCTTCTTTTGTTTTTTAAATTGTCGTGTTGTATCTTCTTCTGCTAAAGTTCGATGTCGACTTTGACCTTTTAATCCAATTCCATGTCTAACTTGTAAAGCTTTTGGTAATGATGATTTATCAGAATAATCTTCACCTTGAGCAGTTTGTGAATAATCACGATTTTCTAATTCTTCAGATGTACCAGTATAAAATGCACCTTTATGATAATATCGTTGTAAAAATCCTCCTTTTTTTCGATTTTGTTTTTCTTCTTGTTCTTTTTGTAATTTTGATTCAATTTCTTGATTTAATTCTTCTTCTGTTAAATTTTTTCTTCTTTCAATTTCTTCTTGTTCAAGTTCTTGTTGTTCTAATTGTTCACGTTCTCTTTGAATTCTTTTTAATTCACGTATTTTCCATGCATTATATTCTTTTTCTGGATCTAAATCATCAGTATCATCTATTAATAATATATCTTGATCATTTAAACTTGTAAATCTATCATTTAATAGACTTTGTTCTTGTCGAATATTTTGTTCAATTAATCTTAAAGTTTCATCATGTCGTTTAGATTCATTTTGTGGAAGTTTTTGTTGTTTTGGTTTAGATGATTTAAATTTTGGTGTTGGTCTAGTTGGTTGTTCATCTTCTGATGAACTACTTTCTTCTTCACTTGAACTATCTTCACTACTATCATCATCACTTTCTGATTTTTTTTCTTTAGATTCCAAAAGATTTTCTGCTCTTGGAAGCTGATAAAAATCCTTTTTACTTTTGGTTGTTGTTGTTGTTTTGGTAGATTCTAATGGTGGTTCTTTTGATAGTTTATTTTCTATTGGAACATCTTGTTCTTTTTTTATATCAGTTTTAGTTTGATCAAGTATTGCTTCTTTTGATAAATCAACATTTTGAATTTGAAATTTTTCTTTATTTTTGTCTCCTTTTTCTGGTTGTTGTTCTACTTGTTCATCATCTGATTCTTCTTCAGCACTACTACTGCTACTACTACTACTAACTTCACCTTCTTCTCTTTTATTTGCAAAATGTCTAATAACAGGTCTTTTTCTCATAATATTTACTGTGGTTTTGATGATATCAAGTTATGAAAATAAAATATTATCTACAAAAAAAAATTAGTGGTGTAAAACTTTATTAATTATACAGCCGCGCGCGCGACCATTTAAAAAAAAGTCAATTTTTTTTAATAAATACAATAAATAAATAAACAAAACAAAAACTATCGAATTGATTTCTTCATTTGATAAAAATATTCTGGTTTACAAGTTCTAAGTTGTTTAATCAATGAAGATACTATTCGATTAATACTAACATCCTTCTTTGATTTTTTATTACTATTATTTGAAGAGTTTTTCTCAATAGACCATAATATAATATCATTTGAACCCAAATTTTCAAAAAATTGATTAATTTTATAAATTAAATCATTACCAACTTGACTATCATATACTAATCCCATATTATCTAATTCTTTTTTTAATTGTTTTAATTCTTTATACCACATAATCCAAGCTATTTGTTCTAAAACTTGACATGTTTTTTGCCATTCATTATAAGTATCATAAAAATCATTATAAAAATTTATCAAATCTTTTTTATTATTATAATGATTGTTTTTAAAATTATTTAAATTAGTTATAGATGTTGATAATTCTTTACTTATTATTGGATAATTTATTAATGTTGTTAAAAATCTTTGATTTGGTTTTTTAAAATTTGTTAAAAAATCAAGTAATATATCAATTAATGAATAGATTTGTTTTTCTTTTGGTAATGTAGTTGTATGTAGTTGTGTTAGTATCCTTTGTAGGTATGGGTATAATATTGAATCCGGTGTGTTATAATCTAATGGTTGTAAGTTAATAGTATTCATTGTTGTATTAATTGATATTAAATTAGTTTGGGTTATTTGAATATAAATTTTTAGTTAAAAAATAAGTGGGTATCAATAGTTTTATATATAATTTCGTTAAAATGAGGAGTTTTTTTTTATATATGAATAGAGATATTATCATCAGATATACTGTAATGATGGTATTACCCTTTTGTTACTAAGATGAGTTTTTTTGAGTATAGTGCAAAATGCAAATTTAATAATATCATGCATTAGTAAAATTTCGCAACGCGAGATTTTCTTAAGCGTGAGTATATTGTGCTGTGGTGTAGAAAGATGGTATTCTAGCAGGTCTTTTTGAGTAGAAAAAGCATCTTTAAGGCAACAAAACATATCAAATTATTTAAAGAACATAAATTCATTTTTTTTATCCAATAATTATGGATTTTATTGACATCTTTTTTCACCAATAAGAAGTGAAATTTTTTGTAATTATGGAAAATTATTTTTAAAGGTACATTTAAACATTAAACAAGTATAAACCCCGCATTATACAGCCAATATTTTTTTTATTTTTTGAAAATTTATTCTACCCATCATGATGCAGCCATTGATCTGTAAACTATACTATAGGTAACAATATTCTGACTAGAACTACTGTATACTGTAGTTTAATTAGGTGGATCCACTCAAAAATTTTAGATCCAACTAAAACTATAATTATTCCTATAATATTGAAATATTTAGTTAACATCAGGTTACTCTAGAGCTTGTGATATCGATATATAGTCTAACAATTTAAGTGTAGGAAATCTGGGGTTTCACAGTATACCAGCACTGTAATTATTGACTATTGCGATTTTGGCATGACCATGCATGGTGGATATATCAGGCCATTGACTTATAGCTACACTTTTAACTAAGCTAGTGCAGTTATTATCCTGATATTATTATTTATATATCCATAATATTAGTATATATTAAGATCACGTTTAACAGTTGTATAAATACATCTATTATAATTATATTTTTATGATACTCTAATTTATACATGTCAAAATTCGCAATACTTACCGAATTTTTCCATCTATTGTCTATGATACTAGGCAATTAATCATCTAATTGGATGATAATTTCACTGCATTAATGCATCTTTCATATTCATATATACTTAAACAGATAACGGTAACACCTTCCAGGGGTTCAAACATGCACATGTATCGTTCCCGCATAAGATACCTAGGCGAATATAATATTTTTTTTATGTAAATTGGATGATTAATTGATTGATAGCAACCAAAAAGAATTGTCAAAAAAATAAATATTTCTTTATAAATAATAATATAGTTACATGGGTATAGACAAAAAAATAATCTAATTTACATACAAAAATTTAACCATTTTATCTTTTCTTGTTTCAACATAACCAACAATTTTATAATCAATATATTCAACATATTCATTATGACAACTTTTCATAAAATTTACCAAATCTTTTAATCTTTTTATTAATATTAATCTTGCTTTATCACCTTTTAATTTTTTTGAATCTAAAGGTTTAATATTAAAAGTTTTATTTTTTAAACCTAATGATAAAACTTTACTTATAATATCAGATCTTATTGATATATTATCAATTAAATCTTTAATTAATTTTGAATTTTTTTTATAATCTTTAAAATCACAATTTTCAACTTCTTTAAATAAATTATTAATTTCAACAATATAATGTTTCATCATTATAATACCTAAATCTCGATTATTTACATTCCAAGTACAATAAATAATATATAATTGATCATATAATTTACAAATATATTCTCTTGATTTAAAATCTGATGCTGCATCAACTGCTAATGGTAAATGTTTTTTAACTTGAATATTTAATTCTTCATATGTTTTAAATAATGCTTTTAATTTATGTTGTATACATGCTTCTTTAAATTCTTCAATATATTTTATTGATTTTTCATTTTTTGAATCTATTATTATTAATTGTTCTAATATTTCATCTAATGGTTTATAAAATTCATCGTATGATGCTTTTGGATCTAATTCTTCTGGTAATGTCATGGTTTTAGACAAGGTGGTTGATTATGGTTCTTTATTTTTGATAAAAAGTTATTGTAAATATTAAAAGATTTCTTGGTCTTTATATGTATAAATATATTATTTTGTTATAAAAAAAAATTGATTGAAAAATAACGTTGATCTGATTCTGATTCTCTTTTTAATTATTTTTTTTTTAGATTTGTTACCCCTAAAAATATTATTTTGTTTCATGTAAACTTTTTAGTTTATGTAGATGAAAAAAGCTGATCATATGTTAAACGTGTGCATTGCAATTACAGTAAAAATGGATACACCTAAAAACCTTTAAAAGTTTTACCTAAAAGGTACCAAAGTTTTCCTATAAATTGTTAATGTATTCCTATAATACCCTTTAAGTGTTAGGTATAATAGATAATATACCTATTGTTTTATTTTCTGTTTTTAGATTATAATGTAGTTTAATTCAATGGATTATAGTCTAAATGCCACACGTTTAAAAAAAACTTAGCGTAAGTTAGAAACCCCTAAACCAGTTAGCAAAATCTAAAGGAGGTATTGATAAAAAAATTGTATATATCCTAAATTAGTGTGTTGGCATGACAGCTTCAGTTTATAATGAGTTTTTATCATGAACCCTCCAAAGTTCCTCCCCTTCAAAGATACGCAGATTGCTTTTTCTTGGAAATTGTGCCGATACTGCACAATAATGAATGACGGACCATATCGCTATTTAAACCCAAAAAAAAGCAATCTGCGTATCTTTGAAGGGGAGGATCTTTGGGGGGTTCATGATGTTATCATATTAAAAAGCTATGACCAGCCAACCTGTCAAAAAAGTGACTTAGTACTTAAAGTTGGCTAATATTCACCTTAAATAAATACGCTCTTACCGCAAATCCCCATCCACTTTCATTGTATAATTATCTGCTGCATACAACTAATTCTGATAAAATTTCTATGATCGATCGATGAGTAAGCTTTGATAATTTTGTACACCACTACCAACCCCCTTTTTTAGCTGTTACATTACTGTATTAATTTGAATTTTTTTTTTTTTCTCCCATCAGTAGCTAATCTTTAACAATACCTGAGTATATGATGACCCACACTATTACAGATACATATACTGTATATATAAGTTAGGGATTACTCACCCCATATCCAATGTGTGTTGTGTGTTGATGTGTGTTGTGTGTTGTGGTTTAGTAATTGACACACTAAAGTGTTAGAACGCCACGCGTCCCATTTTTTTTTTTATTATAATAATTTATTGTTTGTTGTGTGTGGTTTCTATTGACTGTATCGACGTTATCTGCACGCTGTAGCTGTAGCTGTAGCTGTATTACAACCGCATCTGCATGGGCTCCCAACATTAAAAGTGCTTGAGTTTAGGCCGTATTAAGCTCGATCGTAAGGTAATATGGGTGCAAGTATCAACTTTGTCAGTAAGAGTATAGAATTCTATCTGTACATTCTAACTACAACTGCTTACTAATTTTAGAATAGGTGGGAAAAATATCAAGTATTGTCAGTGGTAGATATACTCAAAATAGGATAATATACTCACTATAACATCTGGATTGTACTTGTACTTGTAGTACTTAGCAACGAACTCTATTACTGTATATATATATTATTTTTTGACCTTGATTCAATTTATTTGATTTTATTTGCAAGTATATACTACAAGCTTGTCCCAGGTTACAATAATATAATACTATAATATTATGTAAAAATAATTAAGCCATAATAAATATACTTGACTATAGATATATATAGTATACCTGGTACCTAAAGTGTATACCAAGTATACATGTAGTAGTGTATACCAATGGTGTTTGAATTTAAAATTTTAAGATTGATCATTCAATCCTTCTACCTTGTATTTGCTTACTGTTCAGCTGCAGCTGGCAGTGGTATAATTAAACCATGTATTAGCATATATACATGTAATACTTGCTTATCATGGTATTATAATCATGTATTATTATAAGTATTTGTTTATACATTGTGTAAAATTTGTGGCAAATAAGGTTTACAAACGTTGATTCTTGGCTATTTCTTAGCATGTATTGCACTTTAAAATTGATTTTATCAGTCTTCGAATTGATCAATTGGATTTGTAAGGGTTCTACACCCAGTCTGAGTTGTATAATGGATTATATATGCTAATAATAATTATAATTATATATGGGGTGATTCGAGTCGCATTAGACTATTTATGGTAATATATCGGATAGCAATTGATTGCATCTAATTTGAATTGAGTATATAACTATCCGGATTCAAAAAGTTAAGGTTCTTACCGAATTCTGGTGCCTGGAGTTGTATCCTGGATATCATCTAGAAGTTATACATACATAAAGTAATTAGTTACGTGCGGTTTGTATTTTATAATGAATATTAATCCAACCATATCCATATTTAAAGAACCTGAAAATACTGGTATCAATTCTGTCTATATAGATAGATATTCAGTATAAAAATACACCTCCATTTTATTGTTAGTTTAGCTGGTATTATATGGCCTACTGGATTTTAAAGAAACAATACAATGTAAGAATATAGTGTACCTGGGTAGATCACACTAAATTAATTATTTAACGTTGCAATTAAACTTTTTCTTCTCTCGAACATTTAAGCTTAAGTTCTTAACCTATTCAATTAATTAAGTTTGTTTCTTTTATGAAAGTTTGAATTTGATAGAATAAATTGGCTAAACCTTAATCCTAAAAAGAAAACTTTTCATGATCCTGGGCTGTAACTGGTGCAATTTTTTTTGATTATCTTGGCTGTTTCTACAATGAAAGGGGTCCAAAAAGACTTCTATACAAGCTTGTACTCAATTAATTTATAAATCCCTATATACATATAATTATACTACTGGTAAGTGGTCAACAATGTTAACTGCATTCGTACTATGTCTGGACAATTAATTCACTTAGAGAACTATGGACAGTTCATAGCTTACATATAAAAACTTGAGTTAACTAAATTTCAAATACAGAACTTTTAATGAAATATACCTACTGAACCTTAGCTACTACCAGACGTCCCGTTCTTAGACACCAATATTAGCTAAGCTAGCGTATCAAATTCTTTTTTGTATCCATATAATACAATAAGCTTTATTTCCGAATTATTCCTTTTCTTTAATTTTCTATCTGATAATTTAAAGTTTTTATCTTTCTAAACCTCAATGCTCAGTTTCTTTTTGAAAAATAAACAATTGTTCGGCTAAAATATTTCATAGTATATAATGAACATTGTTACAAAATATTATGTTATAACAATATATATTAATTGAAAAATACAATGATAAATTAATAACAATTTATACTATTATAGCTCATCCCTTTCAATGCATGCATCGTTTCATTCTTTTAGAACAATGTTAATTTCATTTCCAACAAAGGGTCAAGAAAAAAAACTATCCTTCTGTGATGACCATCGATTAATAGTTCCATAAAATTTAAACAAAAAAATGTTCTAGCTTGGGTTTTTTGTTTTCTATTTTCAGTGTCTTTAAAACTCCTCAATTGATAGAAGAATTTAAAAATTGGTTATTGTGAAATAGTACCCGATGTTAATAATTATTGTATCAGTTTATGATGTACATTTGCATTAGTATTGATAAGCAATAATTTTGCTTTGAAGTGATTCATTTTTTTATTCACATTGAACAACTGCTGGTTACATCTTTCAATACACAGTATATGCAGATACTAGTATACTATTACTTATACATGTATATATAAACTATCAATAGAAGTACTTAGTCTACATGTATCTGTTTATCTCTTAAATTGTATTGAAAATTAAAGTTCAACCATTCTTAAGTTTATTCAAAAACTTTAAAATCTTAAAAGAAAAATAACCAAGAATTCGGAGAGCGAAGGAAACTTTAATTGTTATAGAAATGATACATTGCATGAATTATTCGAATTCATTACCAAGGTAATTCAATCATCATTATTAATTCTATTCATTATTGAACTTTGAGACTTGAAACACTTACCAGTATACATAAATTTGTAAGTAATTTAAGTTACATGTATGTTAAATTCTTTTTTTCTCAGATTCTATCCAAATTATAATACATTGCATTAATTAATATACTGTTACTTACATCTACAATTGAAGAGCATCGGATATTCCTGGATTATGATAATATTTAACTCAGCATCCATGCAAGTTATCAAGTACCTCACGACCAGTAGAGGTAATAAAAATTAATACAGATACAAACCTGCAGTATATATACTTACCATGATATCGCATCAACTATAGTAACAGTACTACTACTACTACTACTACTACTACTATAATACTGTAACTAAGCTAGAATAAGAGCATTGAAATTGTTTCCATGCTTTATAATAAATAAAGTTTGAATCTGATGAATCTGAATGTGGAGTCCCATATTTGTAAAAACTTTAGATAAGCTTAATGTCTTTAAACTTTTACTGAAATTTAGCTATTCATCTAAGCTCTATAATATTTGCGCATATATTAATGATCCAGAATTGGAGCTCTTGATAACCTGACTTGAAAGCCTGGATGAAATATAATTTAGCATTAAAACCGTAATTATTATACACTGTATACTGTATATACAATTAATCCCCATAATTTAGCTTTTAAAACTACTAATTATAATAATACGAATATTTTCCTAGTATCTCGTACCAATAAAAACATTATGTGACTGTCTTAATTTACAATAATACCACTGGTATCCGGATATGTACCTGGTAAGATAATAGTATAATGATACGCTTTCTTTTGGTGTTTAAACACGAACTAATATTATATAGGTAATTAAATCAATTGTACCACTGAGCCTGTTGTATGAAACTCAAACTTAAAAACTAACAGGATGTTTTGTATATTATTTTTTTTTTTTATCTATTAGCCTGTAAGTTTAATGCAAGTTCTTCTCAATGATTTTGAAAATACTTTAATATTCGGGTGGTACTAAATGGACCACTGTACTGGTAGCTAAAGTTACAGTAACAATGTACCTATTTAAAATAAGATTTCACATCTTAATAATTATAGTTTAACCTGGCATATTAAACCAGTCAATTGATTCGGATAGTTTTGAAATAATCTTTATTTAATCATTAGGTTATAATTTAATATTATTGAAATGACTCAATTATGAGGAAATAAATATCTCCTCGTTTATCTTTTATCATTCTAATTGTAATCATGTGTAGTAATAGTAATACTGTGGTACTGATCTCGAGTTAATGAAAGATCGATTGTATAAGCTGTACCTCTTTGTTGTATTTGCGCCCATGCCGTTTTTTTTTATTTATTCATATACAAGTAGTAGTATAATAATATTATTATCCTTATATTAACACATGGAAATATTCCATATCTACCAATGGTAATGTACAACTTGTACATCAAAGATTATACCCATGGTATCCATCTATTATATCAAAAATCTTACCATTGCCCATAAAAATTAGCGATCATGATTTAAATTCAGAAAAAAAAAAAAAATGGATGAGAGATGAAAATTTTTAATCATGATACAACTAATAAATCAAGATCATGGATTCTCAAAAATCAGTGCCCATGGTTATTCAAATAGCATTGACCATAATATATAATTAAGAATCTCCTGATTGGGATCAACTGCAGATATACATTTAAACTTACAATAATAAATTTATTATACAATAACCTCTGTTGATAAAATCAATTACCGTGGTAATCTATATATAATTAAGGATTGGAAATACATACTGATTCAGTTAATTGATGACCGGATATCATAGATTGACTAAATTGCCCACTATATATATATCTAGGTTATTATTATATTTTTTATATGTAAGAAGAATTAAATTTGGATATAAAAACATTTAAGAATTTATAATTACTTAGAAAAGTGGAGAATTTAAGTTAGTATCTTAGTTTAATTTAGATTTGGAATCAATATTAAATGATATTTAAAGGCTGAGAATTTCAAATCAGTGGGAACTTACCAAATTAAAAGAACAAAGAAAATATATGTAATATTACTTGAGAGTGATCATCCAGGTGGGGTTTATGAGTATCAGAGATTTTCGCAAGTGTTATTAAGTAAGTTGTCAATGTCGATTGATTATATATGGTACCAATTTTTGGTAAGATTCACTCTTAAAGTGAAAGGATCAATCAATACAATAAATGTACGATCGATATACCTCAGATTTATTGGTATTATTACATCTAAATACATAAATTTATTATTAGAGCACGGCTAAAAAACATTGTTTTTGTAATAAACAATGGTAGCTTTGTTGAAAAATTTTCGGTGTTTTTTCCAACCCCCCATTTAAATGTTCCCAAAACAATGGTAATATAATATGGACCAAGAATCATTGTACAATTTGTAGATTTTATTACTTTAAGTAAGTACACAGTACAGTATATACGTGTTTCAATACTCTATACTTTTTTTAATATACTACCTACTTAGGTATAATTGTGAGTACAATCGATTTGAATTAACAAAGGATTATTTTAAGATTGAAAAATTAAAACTAATTTGTATTGTAAATTAGTTATGAAGAAGATACCGTTGCCTAAGTGACTTTCTGGATCAAATATAAAAATATATGATTTAACTAATTAACAACTATTGAACTGTGCATTATAATTCAAGTTACCTGGCTTGAGGTAATGTGTTTCCGGATATTTCAAATTGATAAATTTAAATTGTAAGTCATAATTAGATCTAATTATTGAATAGCTGCATAATAATATTATTACTGGTAAAGTTTTGTTTTTTTGGGATAATGGTAATAATCTAAGTCAAAATCTTACCAAGTGTTAATTTAAAACTATTTATTAAAGTCATTTGCCCCGGGTCGTTACCATTATAGTGGTATTTTATTTGTTATAGAGCGGCTATGATTTTATTTGTACCTAAGTAGAGCTTGTGATAGTTTAATCTACATCTTAATTAGCTGATGCTCAGCATTTACTCCTTGTTCGTAAAGGATCACTGTGTTTACATGTATTAATATCATGACAACTCTGGTGAGTGATGTTAAATTCATATATAATCATTATAATTAATATACTGTATATTGTTGTTATTGAAATAATTAACCCCTTGTCAGCTCGTCCAGCTGGTCTAATGTATATATATGCTATCATTATAACTGATTATAATTTAAGGAGAAAAAATACAAAATTGTACTTGTACATCTGAGTGCACAATGTTGACCTGGCTGATGATGCATATTATTATTATATATAATATGTATATAACTTTTTAACGGCACTAAGATCAGTATACCAGGTACCCAAGTTCTGGTATATATTGATCTGTTAATCATCATCTTAAAGCTACTGTACAATGATTCATGATATGTATTATTTTATTATGTAACAGAACGTTAGTAACACTGTAAGGTTGGACATCAGACTACAAATTATACCAAATTTTTATAAAACAATACCTATAATTATAAAAAATCCCAATTTTATGGAAATGTGATAAATCAGTTCAACAGTTCAAAAAATGATGATCAGTTCCTTTTCAAGTAATATAACTAGAGATTATAGTCTATTTGCAGGTAATAATTTGCATTACCGATTTTAGTATGATGAACCCAGGTATCAAGTTATGAGCCAAAATATTTAAATTTTTGAGCGATCGAGGTCAGACAAATTAATAAGGGTACCAGGTAAAAAAAAATTCTTTGTTTCTTGAGAAACAAGATCTGAAACATTATATAGTACTCGATACTGTTTTAGTATTTTATCCATCCAGATGTAATGAGTTACATTACCATAATTTATAATCATAGATGCACCTACCATGGGGTAGTAACTAAATCTAATATATACCCTTACTCGATCATATCATGCCTGCAGTAGTTCTTTGTTGTATTGATGGCTGGTCATTTAAATGATCTTTTTAACTGGGTTTATTAATTTACATATATCACTTAACTTGTTCTGTATACTTTATAGCTATTACTAAGGACTTTATTAGATATTATCATAACAACGTATAACTTGTGCAAGCTGTCCCCATTCTACTTAGGGGTGGGCATCAGTTTGTGACCTAGGTAGGGCTAGCTATTACATTAATCAACGACCTCCTGGTAACGTTGGGATCCTTTAAACCTGATTCTGTATCTAGGTGGGACTGGCATATTATATTAGACATGTAATTGATTGATTCTTATCACCAGGTATTAAACTCCTGGACTCGAATCAGCACCAATTAAACTATTGATCCTACTATGTATTAATTACTTTGATAAGTTAATTGTTTTTTATAATGAAGCAAATTGTTATTTACCAGGTTAACTACTAACTGTATAGCGGTTGTAGATGGATATGCTTGAATACTCATGAGTGTGCACAATCATGATCATAATCATAATCAGCAACAAATTTATATAGATACCTGTATATCCTAACATCTATCATACATCAAATCTGTATATCCATATATTATAATTAAGTTACTAACATATATAAGTATAACTATCTAATTGAATATATATAAAAAACCGAAATAATCGACCCCAACAATTAATTCACCAAAATATTCGTCGGGGTACTGTAGGAGATATATCAAATTCTGAATCTTTAAAGGTTTTATCATGATGCTATTATTATAAGATTGGTCTATATATATAACATGTACATATAAAACTGCCCCCCTTCAGCCCTAGTAACAATAGAGTAAGTTAACTAATAGTGTTTACTTAGACTACCAGGTACTACTGTAATAATGCCGATATGCTTAACAAAAATCATTTATCTCCCCCCCTGAAGTTTTTTTAAAAAAGATCGGCTTAGCCCGGAAATATATTATAATGACATACAGGTGAAAGGCTTGTGTTCATAACATTTTAGCTATTATTGATTATAATTAATTAACTGCTCTATTAAAATTATGATTGTTAATGATACATTATACAGTATACTACCTGGTACTTTAGGCATGTACATTTTCTCTTACAATTGTTATCATTACAATGAACAATCATTATTACATTATTATACTTTTGGCAAAGAATGGACGGCAAGTGGCATACAATGGTATACTTACACAGTATAACATATGTTTAAGCGCGCCATACCTCCATATATGATACACATTCGCATTCATTTTTATAGATAATATATATATATTTAAAATAAGACTACAATAGGATGGTACCCTTGAATGAACAATAGTAGCACCAGCTGTATTATCGATTATACATCAACTTAAGTGGCGTAATATCACTTTAATAGCATTGTTAATGCCTTGATCATTTATTATATGTTAACTCATATCATTCATCCAAGGTGGTACATACCATTGGTATGTCTGATATGCTTATAGATAATATACAATGTCTTTGAACTAAGTAGTAGTTTAGGCGGCAATAAAATATGCGAATGTCACTATAATAATAATTCAATCAATTGGGCCTATCAATAGACATTTTATCATATTATTAGAGGAAATCAATATCACAGCTATAATAGGAAAACGATGGGTTACTACAGTACTATGGATAGATCTGATATATATACAGCATGTAACTTAAGATTTCTAACTTTTTTTTATTATCATTTGTCATATAATGTATAAAGTTGATAATAATTACAAGCTAAGCATTTGTGGTTCGTAAGTTGAGGAATATTCTTTATGAGCTATTATCGGCTTGTCTATTATAGTTTTTATATTATAAGAGGTACATAATGCATCAGCATATATACCGTGGTGCTTATAATATATTATAGATCTCAGTGTAAAAATAATAAATTCATAAATAGATTTCTTTCTTTTTGATGTATGATAAATAATATTTTAAGTGTTCCATGGTTTTTTTTTTTAGTTATCTTTATCATGGATCCATGGATAGAGTAGACTTACAATTTAAAATACTGCTACATCTTAGATGTACACACGGTTGTAGTAAATTGCAATGAAGCTATACCATGGTAGTTATAAAATATAATATCGATCCTGAATTTAAAAGACTAGGGATATTCATGTTATGTGATGTACACAAAAACTTCAACGTTAAGCTGAGGGTATAAGCTCTACAGATCATGATCATGATCCACAATAAGTCATAAGATTTTACATAAATACACCTACAATAAGAGTCACCCAAGATATGTCCAGATCATATAGACAGTGTATGAATATATATATAGACAACGTGTATTACTTATTAGTCTATATATAGAATGGTTGCGTATAAACCTGGTGGGTATCATTATTAATTTCGTTGATAATATATACCGGTAGTATATCTTTAATATACAGGTATACATTATATTATAAGATCTCGAGACACAATAATTCTCTTTAATTGTTAAATGAATCGACATAATATTATTATAAATAGATAATTCCATCAGTTTTTGCCGCTTTGTAATTAATTAATACAAAGTGTTTGAAGTAAAGTTGTACGTGTACATGTAGTTAGATATCATCACCTATATATATATATATAAAGTGTACTATAGATATATAGGTATTTATCACTCAAGTCACCTTAAGAATTCATCAAGATTATAAGTTAATTCGAACTAGATATACCAGCCTGAAAAATTATTAAAAATTCTTAAGATAGAATTATAATAAAAGGTGTGAATTTATACAGTTGAATATATATATATATATATTATAAGAATCAAATCTACATTTTATTTAGATCTATGAAGCTTATTAGTAAACCTATAGTAAATTTATTTAGACATTTGTATATCTTATAAACTTGCAATTAATAATGTCAGTTACAGTATGAACCAAATCTTGATCAACTTCCATGGTTTTATAACAATAATAATATTATTATTTTTCAATTGGGTTTTTGACATCTGCGCTGGAAAACAAAAAAAGAAGCTTACCTCACAGTATGGGTTTTCATGTACAATTCTAAAAGCAGTCATCCACTTCATAATCTGCAATTTTGTCCATGATTTGGACAACCCAGTTTAGTTACCTACATCTTCGATTTGATCTGAAATATTGGTTAACTTAGTAACTGTTACCAGGTAAATGCTAAGAATATTTAACTTATAAAGAATATAGAATGTACCACACTGAATTAATTATTATTGATAAATCACTTTTTAGACATTAACCATTACATGATGAAAAATAATCAATACAACACGAGTTTTCTGCCGTCTAAGCAATTAATCGCTTAAGCGCTTAAGCTAAGCTAGCCGCTAAGTTAGCTAGTACAGGTATATAACTAAACGCTATTGAAGCAGCTGATATCCTGTTGTCAGATCTATACAAGGTCATTGCAATTGCTGCCTAACATATGTTACAGCTGCCATATATAGTATACCTGTTTTTTTCTTCATTGATGATGATGAAGAAGACACCATATTACACTGTATAGCTAGATTAATATATATAATACTATATATTATATATAACTATAGTGATGGCGACAATTGTTTTAAAGTTTATACTGTAGATGTCAATATTCTACAATATGATATGATATGATATGAGTTAACATTTGGCAAGAACGAAGCGGCTGATAATAGCCTCTATATAACGAGTTAAACAATTGTATGTTGTAGACAGCGCTATGGCAATTTGAATCATTATTTAGTTAAATTATCGTGACAGAGGAGGTGGCTTATTTACCCAATATTCTATTGTGCAATTGGTTTAATTTTCTGTTAAATTCTATACAGTAAGATTATAAGCAATCCAACAAATCATCAACAATGGTCCATTGTCACTTAAATAAATAATAGTGAAAAAAAAGAATTCTGATTGCTCATGATCTTGATGTTAATTAATTTTAAGGGGTAGAAAGCTTACGTAAATGAGCTTAAATTTAAAGTGCTATTTACGGGTAGCCTAAGACTGATCTAAAGTAAACAATGATTAAAAATTTTTTTTTTTTTTGCACGGCCATTGTACGATCTTATACCTAATCGCTTTATAGACCATAGATAGATTAACTACAATCATACCAGCTGTGATGTATATGAATATGATAACCAATTACCGACGCTAGACTTAGTGGGCCCATATTCATTATATCCAGGATATATATTAATTGTCCCTTACAGTGCCAGTGGTGCAACTTAGACCTAAGTGGCCATAAAAGAAAGTTACAATTAATATTGGACTACAATGTAATGTAATCATTTGAACTATGCAATCTTACTGCGTAAGCATTGGTATGTATACCAACGCAGTACTAATGAGGACCGTTGAAGCTTTGAATATATATATATGTCCTAACGTGTTGTACGTTACCTACAGCAGCATAATACTGCCCTTAGGTACTAAATAGGTCTATAACTTACCAGGTAGCTCAGATTAATACATCCTCACAATTTAACTTCAGCTTAAATAGAATTTGTTAACCCAAGAATTACATGTATAGCACGGTAGTCCTTATACTCAATCCTATTCTAAAAAAACTCATGTGCATGTGCAAAATAACTATAAGAAAATTAGGCGCTAAGGAACAGCGTATAAAATCTACTGTACAGTAAGAAAAACACTCGCGATCCGATCGATCATTTTCTATTGTCTTAGTAACTGTAGTTACAGGCTTAATCAGTTTACTATTATAATGCCTTAATAGTGCTTTTATAAACAATACAATTATAATTATTTATTGACAGGGTTATAAAACTAAGTGTTTATAATCTGTGCATCGATATTTTTTTTTTTTTTTCATCCTTTTCATTCAAGTATTATTTAAGATCGATCAAGCCCTAGTAAGGCTAAGATCTAGCGATTGGAAAATCTATTCATGATCACATTCTTCAAGCAGAGCTAACGCGCGGCCCCACACAATTTTAAGCGTTAGACATTGTTTAAAATTTTTAGGAAGAATGTGTATTCTATTTGATATTTGCTTTTTTCAGAATTTTGCAGGCTTAGAAAAATATTTTTTCCAGAAATCTACTGTACAGTAAACAAAAACGTTACTTTTTATAAATTACTGTAGCTTAAAAACCCCAGCGTTTAAAGTTCATACTGTGCTTAAAAGAAAAAAAAAAAAGACAATACCTCAGATTGATCAATGTTTCTTTCTCCCTTGTCATATGTTTACTTTTTTTATTCTTTTTTTTTTTTTTTTCTTTTCCACAATGGAAAAATAAATTATTATTACATTGTAAAATATAATTATTATTGATTATTATTATTATTATGTATATATTTTTTTTTTTCTATTTTTCTACAATTTTTTTTTCTCTCATTCTTATCGACAGATTTTTTTTTCTTCCTTCTTACATTGTACTATTTTTATAAAAAATTCAAGAAAACCATTCGACACATTTTCAATCATCATTCATTCTCAATAGAATAAAAGGACAATCATTATAGCAAATAATAGACGTTAACAAACTTATCGTGTCGTGTTACGAAAAGTGAAAAAAAAAAAATTCAACAATAGAACTTAATACAATAATACAGTAATCTTAACAATACATCAAACAATCAGACGCCATAATCATCACATTTTTTTTTATTGTAATTTTTTAAGGTACAACAATAGACTATAGAACACAATGTCACAATATATTGAAGACAATAATAGTAGTACACTGACGACAACTACTACAACTACCACCACTACCAATACTAATAACAATACAATAAATAATGACGTTCCAATAGAAATATTTGATTTATTAACAGAATGTTCATTATTTAAATCAGCACCTCCATCTTTTGTTAAAGCAATAACAACTAAACTGAAACCATTAGTCATATCATCTCGTGAATATATAACTACTGAAGGAGAAGAAGCAAGAGCAATGTATTGGTTAGTTAAAGGTAATGTCAATATAACATCAAGAGATGGTGAAAGTATTTTTGCACAATTAACACCAGGATCATATTTTGGAGAAATTGGAATTTTATTTGATACAGCAAGAACAGCATCTGTTATTGCAACAAGTAAATGTTTAGTATTAGCATTAAATAAAGAACATTTACGTGTTGTATTACCAGATTATCCAACTATTGATAAAGAAATACGAATAAAAGCTCAACAAAGATTATTAGAATTAAATAAAATGAAAAATAAACATATTAATACTAATACAATAATAAAAGGTAAAAAAAATATAACAGAAGAAGATATATTAAAATGTATTGAATCAATACCATTATTATCATTATTACCAACAACAGAACGATTAGAATTAATTGATAATGTTCAACATATGGAATTAGATTCATCAAAATATGTTTTTAGACAAGGTGCTAAAGAAAAATCTATATATTTTTTAGTATCAGGTTTAGTTGAAGTTATTGATGAAACTACTGGTAATTCAAGAGATATGTTATCAAAAGGTACAATGTTTGGAGAATTTGCATTTTTAGGTTTATCACCTTGTAGAACAGCAAGTGTTAAAACAGTTACTGAAGTTGTTTTATTAAAAGTTGATTCTAAAATTATGGCTCCATTATGTAGAAGATATGTTGATTTACAAACACAATTTGAAGAATTAGCAACTAGTAGACAAACTAGAAATCATGTTCATGGATTTTCAACAGATTGTGATCCTTTTCAAAAAATACCAAATAATCCCACTAATGAAAAAGAAGATCGATTAGTTGTATCAAAAGAAAATAATGAACCAAGAGGTTTAAAAAGACAAGCATCAGAATATTTTATTCAACCACCATTACCATCATCATTACCAATTCAACCAATGAATATGAGTTTAATGATGCAATACAGAAATAAAAGACAATCTATAAAAGCAAAAAGAAGAACTAGTTTATTTAATGTTGGACCATTTCCTGATATAATTCAAATGTTAATTTTTCAATATATGGATTTAAAAACTTTAATGCAAATGAGAAGAGTTTGCACTCATTGGCAAGAATTATTAACAAAAAGTAATTCATTAATGAATGATTTGGATTTGAGTAAATTAAATACAAAAATTAATGATGAATCAATAAAATCAATTATTACTTTTGCAGGTAATAGACCAAAAGATGTTAATATTAGTAATTGTTTTCATTTAAGTGATGATGGATTTTTACATTTAATTAATGGATTAGGATTATCAGGAATTAAAAGATTTAAAATGAAAAGTGTTTGGAATGTTAGTGATAGAGCAATTATTGATTTAACAATTCCATCAATTGGGATGGATTTGGAAGAAATTGATTTATCAAATTGTAGAAAAGTTGGAGATGCAACAGTTGCAAGATTGATTGGTTGGATGGATCCTAATTTATTAAACAATTCTAATAATAATCATCAATATAGAATTGGAAGTGTTGAAATTGGATGTCCAAAATTAAAAAAATTAACATTATCATATTGTAAACATATTACAGATCGATGTATGTATCATATGGCAACTTATGCATCAAATAGACTTGAATATTTGGATTTAACAAGATGTACTGGTATTACAGATCAAGGTTTTGCATATTGGTCACAATCAATGAAACCTTTTACAAGTTTAAAAAAATTAATTTTAGCCGATTGCACTTTTTTAACTGATAAAGCAATTATTAGTTTAGCAGGTGTTGCAAAAGAATTGGAAGAATTAGATTTATCATTTTGTTGTGCATTAACAGGAGTTGCATTACAAGTATTATCATTAGGTTGTACAAAATTAAAAAGATTAAATTTAGCTTATTGTGGTTCTGCAGTATCTGATAGAAGTTTAAATATGATTGCATTAAATTTACATCAATTAGAACATTTAAGTGTTCGTGGATGTATAAGAGTTACAAGAGCTGGAATTGATTCAGTTAAAATGGGATGTTCAAAATTATTATCTATTGATTCTACTCAATGTAGAAATATTATTTATTAAACTTATTAATTTATTTATTTATTATTATTATAGCTCTTCATAAACACTGATATAACTATCAATTCTTTCATGTTGATTTTGTGCAATACATTCACTAATCCAAGTAATATTTCTAACTTCTTGTTCTCTACTTTTAATCCATGCCCAAATAGTTGAATAAGTAAATTGTTGTGTAAAAGCCATTTTACATAATTCCATTTCATATTTATAAAAATGATCTTCAACAGATTTTGAACCATCCAAAACATGATTTAAATCTCCACCATAAACTTCAACAATTCGTTGTAAATCATCATGATCTTTACAAGAAATTAATTGATTATAAGCACCTGGATAAAATCTTCCAATAGTTGGTAATAATTGTCTTCTTGTTTCTTGTGATAATTCTGCACTAATAGCATTTAAAGAAATATTAATACTTCTTCTATCAGCTTCAAATTCAATAAAAGTTTTCATAATTTCATTACTTGGACTTGATAATTTTGATACAAATTGATAAAAATCTTCATAATATGCTTTATATAATTTATTTCGAATAATTTCAACATTTAAATCATCTAATTCATCGGCAGTTAAACAATTTTTAAAATATGGTGCTAATGGTGTATCAATTAAAACAGTATGATATAATTGTTGAATAGAATCAGCTTCACCACCTCCAACTGCTAATGCACCAATAGTATCAAATTTACCTAATGGATGACATCTTTTTTCAATTAATTCTCCAACATCTCTACCATGTAATGCACCAGTAATAATTAAACAAACATTATCAATCATATAACTATATGTAATATAATCCAAAAATGTAGACATTGGTTCTACTGATTGTTGACGAATATATTTAAATTCTTCAATTAATTTATTAAATGCATGTTCTTGAATAGTTGATGTTGCTAATGGTGGGGCAACATTATTTAAAAATCCTGTATAAACACCCATCGATCCTAATTGCATTTTAATATCTTCTAAAGTACTACATTGTGTTAAATTTTGATAGTTTGAATTTGTTAAAAATAATGCTCGATAACCTCGAACGAGCCCTTCGATGTAACCGTTATCAATATTAAAATAAAGTCCTTCCATTGTTGTGATAGGATAAATAAGTGTTGTTGTTGTTAGTAGGTTATACTGTTAAATAATAAAAAAAATAAGGAGTGTACAAAAAAAATAAAGGGTAAAAATTGGGTTTTTTATGAAGTTTTGGGAGGTTGTGTTTTTGTTACATTTTTTCTTGTTTGTGAGTTGGGAGTTTAAGTAGTGGTTGAGATTTATTAGTATATGTTGTCTTGCGCAAGGTTTTAAAAGCCCAAATGCTTAGCAGTAGCGTTGAAGATTGAAAAAAAAAAAAAAAAATACCACGTCAAATTTCAAGTTTTGAAGATTGAAGATTAGAGATTAGAGATTTTAAGAATAAAAAACTGAAATGAGTGAAGATCCATTATTGGATATTTTAAAACCATCAATATCTATTGAAAATCAAAAGATAATTAATAATAATGATTTCAAATGGAAAGAATATTTAGATCATTTAAGAACACTCCCGCAAGATTCATTATCAAATGAAAAACAATATTTAGAAACATCACATTCATCAATACAATCAACATTAAGATCATTAACTCAAACATCATATAAACAATTTATTGAATCTTCAAAATCAATAAAAAATTTTGATCAAGAATTCGAAAATTTCAATAATAAAGCATTAGAATTTCAATCAAATTCTAGTTTTCATTCATTATATGAAACTATTAATACTAATCCAAAAAAAGAAGAAGAAGAAGAAAATCAACAATTAAATACTGATAATGATAATAAAGATCCAGTAATTTTATTAAAAAATTTAGATAAAGTTCAAGATATTTTGGAATTACCATCATTAGCAATGGCATGTGTTAGAAATGGTTATTATAGTGAAGCATTAGAATTAGCAAGTCATGCAAAAAGATTAAAATTAAGATATGGTAATATTGAAATAATTAATAAAATTTATCAAGAAATTGATCAAGTTTTAATTAAAATGACAAATCAATTATTTAAATTATTAAGACAACAAAATCGTTTACCAACATTAATTAAAGTAATTTCATATCTTAGAAGACTTCAACCATTTCAATCATCAAATAATAGTACTGAACAATTACAATATTTATTTTTAGCTTCAAGATTACAATTTTTAAAAAATCAATTATTAACATTAAATCCTTTAAAACAACAACCAGAAAAATTTTTAAAAAAATATATTGAAGTTTTTAGAGAACATGTTTATGCAACAATTACTGGATTTAATTCAATTTTCCCAGAAGAAGAATATTCTAAAAAATTACAAGGAGAATTATTAATTGCTGAATTTTTAAGAAATATTGTTAATGAATTAAAATTAACAATTGAAAATATTATGCCATTTATTATAGATCAACAAGAAAGAAATGGAATTATTTTACAAATTGTTTATTGTACACAATCTTTAGGAAGAGTTGGAGCTGATTTTTGGTCATTAATTCAATTTGATAATACTGCCATTTCTAATCAAGAATGGCAAGATGCATTAATAAAACAAAAGGATATATCTAGACGTCTAGGTCATTCTATATAATTGATGATGTTGTAATTATTATTATTATTTATTTTTAACCCATTCAATAAAATGTGGTACATCATCAACAACTGATGCAGTAACTGAACTATTTTGAATCCATCTTGGTATATTACCTCCTGCATTTGATGTTTGTGCCATAACCCATTCAACAGATCCATCTTGTAATTCTGTAACAACTTCTAAACTACAATAATATCCTCTTGTAACATTTTCATTAATTGAACAATTTGATGGTAAACTAACAACAACAAATTGATTTTTATTTTCATCTGGTTGAATGCAACTAATAAAAACAGTCATTTCTCTATCATCAAAAAATTTTGGAAATTTATAATGAACTCTAATACTTCTCCAATCATTTTCATTTAAACTAGGTGAAATTTCTTCAAAAGAATTTAATAATGGAATATATTCAACTTCATTTTCAGTATGATTCTTTAAAATATATTCTTTAAATTTTTCAAATGATACATCATTATGATTTGAAATTCTTGCCATCCAAAAATCACCATTTGATGAATTTGTTTTGGTAAAAGTATTAACTTTGATATTATTTTCTTTATTATAAACTTTACCTTTTGACCATGATGATTTGATATTGTTTGCAAATTCAATAGCAGAATTTGCTGCTTCTAATGGAGATGGTAATTCTTCCTTTGATTTATCAGATAAAGTGAATTCGTACATAGCTATTATTGGATGGTGATGATGATGAATGGATGGATGATGTGATAATGATGGTCGTGTATTATTTTTTTTTTCTGAACGAGTTTTTTTTTGCTGCTAAAATCTTAGGCGGCGTAAACGGTTAGCTGTAGAAAATGATCTTTTCCGATTTCCGATCCCGACATTTCAATCAACATCAAACATCAAAGTTACATTGTTGAATCATTTGAATTTTCTAAAGAATCTAATCTAACTTTTCTATAAGGATCAGAACTTGTAACATTATAACCAGATTTATCCCAAATTTTTTGTAATCTTTCATAATTACTTTGATTAATTTCTAAATCATCATTTTCATAATTTTCTTCATTATCACTATAATTAATAACATCAATTCTTTCTTCAGTTTGCCATTTAACACTTTGAGTAGAATCTAGATCATATTTATTTTCTTCCCAATATTCAACTTTATTTTCTGCTAAATCATCATCTAATAATATAGGATCATTTTTAGTAGTTAAAAATGTTAATAATAAATGTTCTTCTTTTTTAGATACTTTTAAATCTTTATAATCTAAAATTGAATCTTCAGTTGCAATTAATTTAAATTCTTCTTCTTGATTAAAATAATATCTTTTAGTTTTCTTTAATTGATCCAACATTTTTTGATTAATTCGATCTTCATCATCTATAATATCATCTAAATCTGGTAATTCTTGATCTTCATTATCATTATATTCATCTTCACTATCAGCTTCAATAGTAAAATCTACTGGTACTCCTGAAATTACTTCATTATCAACAATCAAAGGTTGTACAACATAATCAACTTTTTCTTGAGTTCTTAATCTAGGTCCATCTTCATTATCACTTTCTTCACTTTCTTCATCATTATAATTTAATAACAAATCTCTAACATGTTTTTGATTATTTTCAAGTTTTTTTCTTGATAAATGTTTACTTGTAATATTTAAATTAATTCTTTCTGGTAATTTTGCAAAATATTCTTTAAAATTACCATTCATATTCCAATTATCTAAAACATTTTTAACAGTTTCTTTTCTAACAATAAATTTATTATGTTTATAATTTATTGAATTATGGAGATTAATAATATCTGCTAATAAATTTCTTGTAATTGATTTTATTTCATTTTCAATTTCTTCATTTAATTCTTTTGAATAATATTGAAAATATGGTCTTTCAATTTTTTCGTTAATTGTATCATCTAATTGTGCATTATAATAAAATTTATGAGATAATTTTATTAAATTTGGTATATTTATTAAATCATCATGTTTTAAAACTTCATCATCAAATATTCGATGTTTAAAAGGATGTTGTTTCATTGGTAATATTTTAAAAGCATCTGGGTTTTCAACATATAATTTTTTTAATAAATTAGGATCATTTATTTTATATTGTTTATTTCTATTCAATTTAAGTTCTGTTCGTAGTTCATAATCAATAATTGCTTTTGATTGTTCATTTTCCATTTCAACAAATTCATCACTCATTTCCATTGCAAATGGTAAATCTTTATATTGTAATACAGAGATTTTTTTAGAAGCTTGAAATAATAAATCATTATATTCTTCAACTTCAATTAAACTTTTTGTACCTATTGCTCTTGCAACATCAGCTAAATTATGTCTTGATTTCCTACCTAAGAATTTAAAAAATAAATCTTTTTCCGCTCTACTCCAATAACTACCAGATATTATGGATCCATTCATTGATGTATATAATTCTTTCCTTGTGTCATAACTTCCTTGCAATGATACAACACCACCAACCAATCGACCAGCATTATTTTCATAATCACTATTTGGAATTTGACCTGTAAGGAATTCATATGATTGGGTATTAAACCATTGTGCATAATTTTTATTAAAATCTTGATTTTTCTTAACCAATACTCTTCGTTTTTTCACTGGATTTTCTATATTATTTTCATTTTCTTCTTCATCTTCAAGTGATTGTTTACGTTTTAACATTTTATGTTAAACTGTTGTGATAGAAAAAAAAAGGAAAATAAAAATAAAAATTTTGTAAATAGATGAAAAATATCGGTGATCCGACATTTTATTTCTTCTAGATAAAAAAGATCTCTCTTTGCGCGCCACATTAAATGTGGAAATTTTTTTTTGTTAAATTTTTTTTTTCACCAAACACAATAGACAAAAAAAAAATAAAAAAAAACAATTATGTATAGACTATCGAAACAATTATCATCAACATGTATAAACCTAACGAAACGATACAATTCTACCAATACATCTAATAAATCTAAATATATTATTTTAGGTGCCAAATCATCTAAAATTCTTCCCAGAAGAAAACCAGCTTCAAAACAAAAAAATGCATCAAATAATAATAATAAATCAAAAGATAATCAAGTATTAATGTATAAAAGAACTGCTAGTGAAGGTATAGAATTCATTAATGATGATATTAATTCTTATAAACCATTAGAATCTTTAGTAAGTGAAAAAAGATATCAACAATTATGTAAAGATTTAGATAAAAGTTTTACATTAAAACAATTAAGATATTATTTTGAATCAAATAATTTACCAGTATCACCAAGGACTACAAAACAAGTTTTGGTTCCAAAATTAGTTAATGATTTATGGTCAATTAAAATAAATAATTCAATTGATGAAAGTGCGGATGTTATTATTGAAAATAAATTAGAATTAACAAAGAAAGAATTATTTTTAATTTTAAGTAGAAATGGTGAATTAGCAAGAACATGGACAAAATCAGGTGCCAAAATTATTATTAATAATTTAAATGTAAATATTAAATCAACTGAAGAAACTTTTAATTGGATCTTGGCAAGTTTACACTCAAAATTAGATTCAATTAAAGAATGTACAATAGATATAACAAATTTAAAAAGTTTTTATTTAAAAGATGATTTTAATGATAATTTAATTACAAAAATTCAAAAATTATCAAATTGTTTTTTAGAAATTAATGAAGATGGGAATTCTTTTAAAGCATCTGCTTTTTATGATTATGATTTAAATTTAGCAAAAAGATTATTATTAGAAGGATCAAATTATTCACCAAAGACCCAAAATATATTCATTAATCAAATAGACCCTCCATTATTAAAAGATTCTAATTATTTAAGAATTATTGATGAAGATTCAATGTCATGGAAAGAACGAAATAAAAATTGGTCTAGATTACAAAAATTAAAGAATAAAAGTTTAAAAGATTATTTATTGGATAATACTGATGATTTATCAACAAATAAATTTCATTATTTAAGTATTGAACAAGATAATAATAACAAAGAAGTTAAAGATAATTTAAATAATGAACAATTTATTGAAGAAATTTCTAAAGTTATTGATTCAAATTTATTAAAAAATGAAGATGAACCTTGTACATTAACAGCAACTTTTGGTTATACATTAAAAGATTTAAATACAAATGAAAAAACTTTTACAACAAATATTCCATTTGTTAATGAAAAATCTGCCAAATTATTACAATATAATGATATGAAACATGATGATGATGATACTAATAAAGTTAATTATGGTAATGAAAGTACACCAACTAATAGTGAAGCAGCTTGGAAATTAGTATTAGAAAGAAGTAAAGCAATTGATAAAAAAATTAAAACTACAAAAACAATTGATGCAATTTGTTTAGCACAATTAAAATTTGTACCAGATCCTTCAACAAATAATTTGAATGATTTAAATAATTTACCATCAATTGAAGTTTGGATTGATATTGATCAATCTGAAGTTGCTGATTTAGAAACTACCAAAATTTTTACTGTTAAACAAGATTCAAATATTTATTTATCATTACCAGAATTATTATCAGATATTAGATTTAATATTTCAAGAGCAGGAATTGAAAATAATGAAGATCAACCAAATTTAATGAAATTATTATCAAAATCAGAATTTGATTTTGGTAATGGTAGAGTTAAATTACATGAAAATAATAATTTACCAATTGAAATCAATTTAAATGGTAAAAAATATAATTATACTTATCATTCATTGAATCATCGACGACAAGTTGAATATAATTATAATGATAATTTATTATTATCAACTATTGTTGAAGGTGGGGCTACTGGTGGGAGAAGAATTGAAACTCAATTAGTATTTGATTATGAATCTTTATCAAATGACTATAACTTTGAAGAATCCAAAAAAATTGTAAATACTGCATTAAAATTTTCAAAAACATTAAAAGATTAGATAAATACTACTAGACAAAAATATACAAAAATATACAAAAATAAAAACTAAACACCATCAACTTTTCTAATAGTTCGTCTACCTCCATTTCCACCATCAATATTAATCATACTTTCACTTTGTAAATCTCTCAAAACTTGATCTAAATCTCTATTTTCAATTCGATTATTATTTTGTTCATTACATTGGAATAATAAATCATCAAATTTTAATTCTTTATTTTCAGCATCATTCAAAACATTTAAAATTAATCGTTGTAAACTTTCTCGTTGTCTTCTTTCTGCTGATGAAACCCCAGTTTGAACTAAATCCATATCAATTGCTCCAGTTAAAGGATCCATTGCATAATCTTTAATAGCAGTTCGAATTAATCTAACTGCTTCCAAAACATCAGATGCCAAAACTTCTTGTGATAATCTCATTTTAGCATGTGCTTCTGATAATCGAATCATTGATTCTAATTGTCTAGTTGTTGCAGTAATTCTTTTTTCAGCAACTCTAACATCTTCACCTAATTTTCTCATTGCTACATATGCATTAACTAATTCTTGTTTTGCTTCAGGTGTAATTTTTGGTTTAATATGTTGTTTTGCATAACTAATATACATTGTTAAAAATTCAACCGGTAAAACTTCTTGATTATTACCAGATTCTGGATTATCTTCTGCATACATTGATGCTAAATGATTTGCTAATTTTCTATCACTTGTTTCATCAATTTTATCCAACATTAAATAAACTAAATCAAATCTTGATAATAATGTTGGTGGTAAATCAATATTAGTTGGTACAGATTTAGTTGGATCATATTTAGAACCAATTGGATTAGCACTTGCTAAAATTGATGTTCTTGCATTTAAAGTTGTAATAATACCTGCTTTTGCAATAGAAACGGTTTGTTGTTCCATAACTTCATGTAAAACTGATCTTGTTGCATCACTCATTTTATCAAATTCATCAATACAACAAACACCGCCATCACTTAAAACTAATGCACCAGATTCTAAAACTAATTGTTTAGTTTCTAAATCTCTTGTAACATAAGCTGTTAACCCAACTGCTGATGAACCTTTACCACTTGTATAAATCCCTCTTGGAGCAATTTTATGAACATATTGTAAAATTTGTGATTTAGATGTAGATGGATCACCACATAATAAAACATTAATATCACCTCTATATCTTGGACTACCACCTTTTTCAAAAGTTTTATTACTACCACCAAATAATTGTAATAATAATCCTTTTTTAACATCATCTTGTTCATAAATTGATGGTGCTAAACTTCTTGATAATAAATCATATACATCTGGTCTATTAGAAATTTCTTTAATTTTTTCAACTTCTTGTTCACTAATTTTTCTTGTTTCAATATCTTGTTGTTGTTGTTGAGCTTCATTAATTTGTTGATTTAAATCTTCAATTTCATCATTATTATTACTACTAATAGTATAAGTAGTAGTTGAAGTATCAACCCCCATTCTTTTTTTATCAACTTTTTGAATATGAACAACATCAATATATGTTTTAAATAGACTTTTTAATGTTCGTTGTCTTGGATTAATTCGAACTGGTGAACTTCTAAATACCCCAGTAATTTCAACTCTATCACCTGCTTTACAAACATCAACTAATTCATCATAACAACATAATGATACTGAATGAGGTGTTTGACCATCTGGTGTAAAATCTGGTGTTTCTTGTAATCTAATAATTTGTTTATCAGCAAAATCACTTCTATTATGAACAATTTGCATAGAATTTGTTGAACTACAGATTTCTCTTGGACATTTTGTTGGTTCATTAATTGTACCTCTATCAATTGGAACTTCAACTGTATGATTACAAACACTACATTTGAAAAATGCTTGTTTCATATCTGGAATAACTGGTGTACTTCTAATAACTAATCCTTTAATTGCAACTAATTTATCAATATCACCAGGATTTAATTCTCTCATACCTTTTTGTTCTTGAATATTATATGGTCGAACTCTATAACCTAAAGAATCATCAAAATCTTTATTATTTTGTGAATGTAAAGGTCCCAAAACTTCCATTAAACTCATATCTAAAATTGGAATTAAATCTTGTGGATAATTAATTAATTGATAATATAATTTTTTAGTTGGTGGAAATGCTAATAAATTTTTCATATCTAAATTTAAATTTGTTAAACCTAATTCCATCATATTTGTTAACATTTCCATATAAACTAAATTTTCTCCTTCACCTAATTCAATTTCTTCATTATCCATTTTCATTCTATATTTTGGTTTAAAAGATTTTAAAAAATTTTTAAAACTAATATTAGATTGTGAAACTGAAATATTAGTACCCCATAAAACTCGATTATCAACTGGTTCTTCTTGTTCTCCTTCTTCATTATCAAATTCATTATCATTCATACTAAAATCACCATCATTATCTAAATTATCACTTGATACAAATCCATCAATCATTCTTCGATGTCTTGGTGTACCATAATCACTTGAAAAAATATCTCCTCTTCTACTTCTTGCAGTATTTCTTCTTCTTTCATTGGTTTGAATATCTGATTGTAATGTAGATCTATTATTTGATGATGATGGTGGTGGAGAACTTGAATAATGTAATGGTGAACTAATATCACTTGGTTGGGTATTATTATTATTATTATTGTTAATGTTCATTTGATTTGTTCTATTAGCTAATTCATTGGTATCTTCTTCATTATCATCTTGAGTTGGACGACGAGGTGATGAAGAGAAAAATAATGGAGATGATGCTCCATCTTGTTGTTGTGGTGGACTACTACCTGGTTCTGTCATTTGTAATTGATAGTTATATTAATAAAAAAAAACGCGTCGATAAAGTTTTAATGAAAAAGAATAAATTGATTTTTTTTTTCAGTGGTAAGTAATTAGTCGGCACGGGAGAGAAAAGTAACAAGATTTTTTAAGCTTGTGTAAAGAAATTTTTTTTACGCGTTTTTTTTTTTCACCTTCACTTTCAAGCTGTGGTAATAAAGGTTACTAGTGTGAAAAACTTATTACCGTGTTTTTGGGCCATTTAAACAATTCACAATAAATCTCTGTGCAACAAATTTCCTAACAAAAAATTATTAAAAACAAAATCTATATATAAAAAAAAATTTCTATAAACTCAAAAACATAATTAAATGTATAAAAACAAAACAACTAATTTGATTCATGATTAGTATGTAATTTTTCAACATCACTTAATGGTTGATTATGTTGACTTGGATCCCATGAACCTGATCTCCAAGCAGCTAATCTTGGAACACCAGAAGCAAAATATTGATCAATTTGTTCCAATGTTAATCCTTTAGTTTCTGGAACACAAAAGAAAACAAACAAAATACAAATCAATAAACAACCACTAAAAACATAACCATATTTAAATCCAATTACTGAGGTAATATAAGGAGTGAAAAATGATAACAAAAAATTACCCAACCATTGGCATCCAGTTGCTAAACCCATACCTTTTGATCGAATTCTTAATGGATATAATTCACTACACAGAACAAAGGCAATTGGACCCCAAGTAGTAGCAAAACTAAAAATGAATAAACAAGTAACAACAATCATTGAAGTACCAACAGTTTTATTAACAACTAATTCATTTGTTGAATCTGGATATAATGCAACAGTTCCTAAAGTTGCAAAAATAACGAACATAATAAACATTGAAATTGCACCATATAATAAACATTTTCTTCTACCAAATTTATCAACAATATATAAAGCAACAAAAGTTGAAGCAAAATTAACTCCACCAAAAATAATTGAAGTTAAAAAAGAATTTGTCATACCAATTGCTTTAAAAATAGTAGTACCATAATAAAAAAAATAATTTGCACCAGTTAATTGTTGCAAAATTTGAATTGAACATCCCAAAAATAATCTCCAACCAATTCTTGGTTTACCAGTAAAAACTTCTTTCCAAGATGCAGTTCCAACTTCTCGTTCATATTCAACTGCTGCAGTAATATCATCAATTTGTTGTTGAATAATTGGATCATCTGATTCTCGTTTTGAAGTTTGACATAATGATTTTCTTGCTTTTTCAAATTCATTTTTTTGAACCAAATATCTTGGTGATTCTGGCATAAAAAATACACCAATACACATCAAAATTGCCCAACCAAAACATAATCCTAATGGAATTCTATAACTACTAGTATCTGGTCTATTATAAGTACCATAACCAACAACATATCCAATTAATAACCCCAAAGTAATAAATAATTGAAATGATGAAACAACCATTCCACGAATTTCTTCAGGAGCAGTTTCTGATTGAAACATTGGAACCAAAACTGCCATTGAACCAATCCCTGCTCCACCAATAACTCTTCCAATAAAAAATTGCCACCATTTATCAATAGAACCAATTTGAATTGCAATACCAATAATATAAACTAAACAAGCAATATAAATACCTGGTTTTCTACCCCAAATATCACCAAACTTTGGTAAAGTCATACCACCAATAGCTCCTCCAATAGCAAATGCACCAACAATTAATCCAGATCGAATTTTTGAAAATTCATATAATCCATTACATTGAATTTGACCAAAATTTTTCAAATAAGTTGGCATGTTAATATATCCAGCAACAGAACCACTATCAAACCCATTAATAAAACCACCCATAGCTGCAAAACAACATAAAACTAAAACCCATAAATGATCAGTAATTTTCTTTGTTGCAGTTGTTGGTGGTGAAGATGTATTTAATGGAATATCTTTAAATTCATCATTTTCTTGTGATGATTGAACTTGATTTGGACTATTCATCTTTTGATCTTTTATAATGATGTTTTATAAAAAAAAAATTAATGTATATATTCTGGGGAATAAAAAAGATAAAAAAAAAAAAAAAAAAAGAAAGAGGACAACCAAAGATTATATCTATTGCGAATGATGTACAAAGATTTGTTTTTCATTCAACAGTGTTTAGCTTTTTCCATCACGGTTGAGAATATTGAGAAATAGTTTATTTCAATGGTTGAGATCTAAACGAGATCTCAAACCTGGGGGGGATTATAAAGTTCGCGTTGAGCCGCACCGCGCGCGGCTATGTGGCAGAATCATGTAACCACACGTGTAATTAATAAATTAAGTGCAAGCTTAAAAATAAACAAAAAAAACCACGAAAAACTTTAATAATGTATTGAGATTGAAAAGTATCAAGCCTTTCTTGCTGTCGTAATCATGAATTTTCTGTCGACCAAGATCAATCATTCTTAACCTACGCTTCTATACAGTATATAGATACAGTATATAGATACAGTATATAGATACGGTACATAAAATGTTGAAACGGCTGTTATTATATATAATTAGGCTTGAATATATTCTCGTAAAGTCATGCGTTAAGAATTATAATGTAAAGTTATAACTAATTAAGGTATATATACTATATCTTGGTCACTGAGAAAATATACAAGCGCTTGTATACGTATTTTCTATAAACCCATTCATGGCAGCTACTAGTAGCAATAATATTAATTCAAAACATATATAGATCTAGCTAATAGACATATATACATAGAAAAGCCTGTACCAGTGATACTTATATATCAAAAAATTGGATAAATAAAGTCTCAACTATCTTTCCATCTATCTCTTTTAATTCTAAATCTTAACTTTTCTAATTGAATCATATCATTTACAAATCCATCAAATATTCTATATAATTCAAAACTGAAATCTCTTGGTAAATTTTCAACTATATCCCAAACAACTTGTCTATTAATTAATGTACCAGCTTTCAAAGTTTTATTTTCAGCATCAACAATTAAACCTTTAACATCATAATATTTACTTTGTTTCATTATTTCTTTTAAATCATTCATTGCAGCATCATAATGTTCTTCAGATTTAACAACTACAAAAACAGCTTTTGTAGAGATGTTATACGCAGTATACCTGTTAATTGGCGTTAATTTTGTAATAGTATAAAAAGGTGGTTTACTAGTTGTTTTCATTTTTGAAGTATCGACTTGGTTATATTGTACAGTTGTTGGTTCAAACTAATTAAAATAAGATAGAAATATTGTTATGGAGCGCTAAATTGTTGACAGAAAAATTTGATTATATATGAGATAAATTTGTAAGCCATATATAAAAATATAATGATAAAATTATATACATGTATATATTATACATTAATTAGTTATAAACTTATAATAACTTAAGTAATTAATTGGGAATGTGCGGCTCATAAGATCCAATTATAAGTATTAACTAGTCTAGATAGCTATAGCTATGAAAAAAATCCAAAATTAAATTAACTATGATATTTTAAAAAGATTTAAATTTTTGAATATAATCTATAAACTCCAATCAAACAACGGTGATGATTTTTCATCTAATGAAGTAGTTGATCCATTACTACTAAATCTATTATGAGTCCAATTATGTTTAATTTTCTTAACTCCATTATTAGTAGTATTGTTATCATCATCACTATCAAAACTTTCTTTCAAATCATAGACAATATTATAAATAATATCTTGTAATTTAATATCATGATAAGAGCCAACTCCTAAATTATCATAGCTTGGCCATGATGCATTAATTTTTTCAAATTCATAAATTTTATTTTTTAAAATTTTTTTATAAATATAAATTATTGGTTCTATACTTATAATTCCTTTAACATTTATATCTTCACTTTGTTTTAAAACTTCTTTGATTATTACTTCTGCTTCTGGTTTGGAATTTATTGTAGATGTTTTAATTACTATTAATTTTGTATCAATATTAGATTGTGTCTCAATTGGTGGATACTTTTTTTTAGTAGTTTCGGTTGGAGTCATATATTTTATTATTGAATTTAATGCCATTATTAATTATTAGGTGGTCAATGATATTTGATACGAATGATTGGTTGGAAAAAAGAAATCAATCTGGAAGGTTTTAATTATTAATTATTAAGAGTTTGGTAAAATTAGTAATTGGTATGTTTTTTTTTTTTTGTATTTACATCGTTAATCTAAGTTCGAAAGAGAAAAATAAGTTAGATAGATATCAATAAGGATTTTATTAGATATTTATAATGTATGCGTATCTAATATGCTATAATTTTAAGATGTTACAACTCCTGATGTTTCACTACGAATTCCATCTATCAAAATTTAAAGAAAAATTTGGTGGGGAATGGGTAATCCCCAAAACATTTACAGCTGCCATCATTTGAATTAGTTTATAAACCTAACTTAGATTAATATTATTATACTATAGATCGATATATATTTTCAATGATATCATATGGTCTAGCTATAGATTGAAAAAAAATTAGGGAGATATCTAAAATCACTTAACCCTGTTAAATAATTTTAAGCTTACCACTATTAGCTGCTATCGAGATGATTTGATCACATTGAAATTTAGCACCACCCAGCTGTACAAAATCTGAAGCTTAAGATTTTGTTGAAAGGGTTTCAAAGATATTTTTTTTGGCTTTAAAAATGAAATTTACTTATGATGGCATCAATAAACACTGATCAAGAACTTCCCGAAAAAAATATTTCTTTAAATTTGACAGGGCATGGGTTACGATGCATACCGTTATATTTACCTGCAGATGATCAAGCCAATCACTCATGAATATTAAATATGATTGTAATCATAGTTTTAGCAAACCCCGAGAGAAAAGCCACAAGTTAATACGTTCAATTACATAAACTTCTACTACAGTAGTATATCTGATACGTTAGTTCTTTTGAAAATTTCGATCGAAATAGCTAATCACTATAGCTTTACGAACACTAGTTAGCTAGCTATCATATATTAATGTTACTGGTATCGTTCTATGATTAATTTATTTGGGAATATATACAATTGTACATAGATGATGCATGATTTAAATGTGGGCGGCCAAAATCCCCTCAGTTCAATCCAGCTTAAATTTGATCGCGAATAGATACAAGTACATCTACATGTATATGATACAGTATACTGAGTGTATGTAAAAAGGTTCTGACCACAAAAAATCTGACTACTATATCTTTATTACCTGGTATTATTACTTATAAGTATTTAATAAACACACTAAAATAGAACAGAAGCATATACAGTATATACACTAGTGTCAAAATTTTGTTTTTAGACTACAGTATACTGTAACAATATAGACTAGTATCTATGGATAGTTGCTTTCAAGCTAACCTGATTAGGTTATAAATCAAGTACCAGCCTAGGTATGATAGGCAGTGTAATCTAAATCTTTGAAGCTTATCAAGTTTATCTTAAGGAGGCTGCTCCTAGTAATAGATTCTGAATCATGACCTTTTGTTTTGAGGAAGTCACTAAGTAGGGAACTGGTTTATTAAAAAAATGAAAAGCCCATCGACTGTAATACCTTAAGTATATTGGATAATTTTAAGTATTGATAAGGTAGCGGCGACGCGTTTTTATAGTGCTTGGGCCTGTGACCACGGTAATTATTTCAATCCACATTTCGAGTAAATAAAAAAAAATATTATCTTTGAGAGAATTGATTAGACAAGCACTTTTAAAATTATTTAACTTAAGCTATCACTAAGTTTATATAACCATCAATTAAATTATAATAGGTTTTTCAAAATATTTTATCACCTTTAATCATGGCTTTCATGATATTTTTAACTACTTCTTTAAATTCTGAATCTTTACCTAATTTACCATTACTTGAACTTCTTTCAATTGTACCAATAATTTTTTTATTACCATTTTCATCAATACAATAACATATACAAAAATCATGTCCATTGTTAATATTATAATTATCATTTTTATCTTCATTTAAGTCATCAGTATTGGTATTACTTTCAATAATAATCATACCTCTGGGATCTTTTATATTACTATTTTTCATTATTTCAAACATTTTATCTTCTGCTTCTTCTTGAAATTCTGGTGATGTAACTAAAAATATTGCTAATTTTGTTTCTGAATCTTTTGAAGTTGGTACTGATATTCTCTTTGAAGAATATATTGGTGTTAATCTTTGAAGTTTATATTTTAAAAGCATTGTTATTGTTATTATACTATAGAGTTGATTGACTTGACTTGAATTGAATTGAATTAATTTTCTTCAATCTATTGGAGTTGATGAACATTTTATAGGTTCTATTGATAAAACGGTGAGGTTGTTTTCACGTTGTGAATAATTTTAGAAGCTGTATATAGGATGAGGTTTAATAATAGTGGTATGAAACAAAATTTATGCAAGTAGTTAAAATAAGAATCTAGTCTAGTTGAGTGAAAAAAAAAAAAAAAAAAAAAGATATAATGCATTAGTGTATGAATATTTTTATAAAATAAATTCTATAAATAATTAAACCATCATGATTCGATTAATAACAATCGTAAAATAATAAATAATAATAATAAAAAAGAAAGAAAGATTAACAGAATTCTAACTTTAACTTGATTTTGTTTCAGTTTCTACTAAATTTTTTGATAATTTAGTGTCATTTTTAACATCAGTGTTTACTTTAGTGCTAAAGTTTAACTCTGTTTGTTTGGATTCTGGTTTATTATCATTAGTTGATGTGGTGGTTGTGCTGTTAGTAATTGTATTAGTATTTTCATAAGTTGGTTTTAAAATCCCACTTTTCATATCTTTTGTCATAAATTTTGTCAAAACTTCAACAATAACTTTTTTTGTAACAGTTAATTTTTCATCTCTAAAAACACTAACAATACGATGAGCTGCAACTGATTTTGGTTCATCTGAACCAGATGCTAATGTAATAATTCTATTAATAATATTTTTTTCAGTTCCTTGTAAAACTTTTGATTCAGAAACAATTTTACCAAAAGTAGTTCCATCATCATCAACTGAATTTGTAGTTGTACTTGTACCAGTTGTTGATTTATTGTTAGTATTATTAACCCAATAATTAAAAAATGGGTCAACTGAACCTTCAATTTTAATACAATATTCCAATGTGTGCTTAGTAAATAATTCATCATTATTTCCATCATTTAATTTGACAATTGGAGTTAAATCAATATTTGTAAAAGTTTTTCTATCAGAACTATCATCAACTAAAAATCCACTCATTTCATCATCACTAATATCTTCATCATCAGACATATTTTCTTCATCATCTAAATCTTCAATATCACCATCTAAAAATTCTGCATCAGCACCTGAATCATATTCATAATCAATATCATCCAACATTTTTAATGGATCAACTGCTAATGATGGATCAGACAATTTCGTCCAAGTACCAGAATATGGTGGTCTAATACTTTCACTAAATTTTAAAAATTTTGTTGGCATATTTGAAATTTCTTCTTCATAATCTTCAATATTACCACTTGATAATTTCATATCTTCATATAATTTTTCTGCAGTTAATTGATTTTTATTAATAAATTTTTGAACTTGTAATTCTTGTAACCAATCTTTAACTGGTTTGGTATTATCTTTAGCATATTTATCTAATTCTTCAAATAATATTCCTTTTTTTAATTCAACACCATCTCGTTTATAAAATGCTAAAAAAGATTTTTCATAATCAGATTTTGTTTCATTTGATTCAATTGGTTTTGATTCTTTTTTAACTGGTTTTTTTGTGAAAAAAGAATTTAAACTCTTCTGACTTCTTTCTTTCTTTTTTTTTTCTTCTTCTTTTCGTTTTTTTTCTTCTTCTTTTCGTTTTTTTTCTTCTTCTTTTTTCTTTTTTTCTTCTTCTAATTTTTGTCGTTTTTCATCTTTTTTCTGTTGTTCTTCTTCTCTAGCTCGTTTTTTTTGTAATCTTTCTTCTTCTCTTAAAGCTTTTGCTGCTTCTTTTGCAGCTTTTTCTTGTTCAACTTCTTCTTTAGTTCGTCTTTTTTTAGTAGTAGTAGTACTGCTCTTATTTTTAGTTGTTGTTGATGATGATGATGTTTCTCCATTTTGTTTTGTTGTTGAATTTTCTTTATTATGTTCTTCGTCTTCAACTAAATCGATTTCCATTTTCTCAGGTGAAGAAGGACGCGGTGATTTGATTGTATTTGTATCTGCTTCGTCTAATACAATAACTTCTGGATCACTCATTCTATAAATATTTCTATATTTTAACGCGTTTGTTGTGAAGTAGCTGGTGGTTTAAAAAAAAAATTAAACTGAAAAAAAAAAAAATTTATAAAATTTGGCGTTTAATAATTAATTGGGAGCGTCCACCACGCACGCGTTGTTATAATCAAATTTATTAAATGCTTGGAAATATTTCAAACATTCGACCCTTACAAAATATTAGATTAATAATGAATAAATATGATATATAACAAATACCTCTATGTAAATAAACAAAACATTTTTTCAGTCATAATTGGTAATATTTCCATGCTAACTTTGCCTTTTACTATCTAAGTAATACATAAACACAACTCATCAGTTAATAAAACAATATTGATTTATCAAAAACCCACAATAAATTATCAGAAAAACCCGAGCTGATCAAACAATGTATTTCATTAAGGTCTGCTCATAAGTTTGCATCTTCAGTATTTTCTAGGTTAGTAATCAATATATAAGCTGCTCTTATCGAACTAAATTTACAATTAATGCAGAATATATCAGGTTAAGACCGTACTATCCATAATAACAAAACTAATAAGGAACTTTTTTTAATCCCAATGTTCGGCTCTCGATGCAGTAAAATTTCGACGTTTTCTATCTAGACAATGTTCCAACTTTTCACCAGTTAACAAAACCACTTTACCAGATTTATCAATAATCCACGTTAAAACATCAGTACGAGTTAAACAGTCGATATAATTTGATGATTTATATTCATAATAATTGGTCTCAAAAGTTTTCAGATCAATAATTAATAAATAATTTATTCTTTTTAAAGTAAAAGTAAAATATAAAAATTTCTCAGTTGCTTTTAAATTAACTCCATAATAAAGCTCTTTAGTTGGAATTTTTTTAACATGATGTAATACTTCCCATTGACCTTTAATATTTTTTAATGATTTTGTATATATAATTTGTGCTAAACAATCAATATAAAATAAATGAGTAGTATTACAAGCAATTTGGATTCTAGCAATATTTTCTATAGTCTTTAATTTCTCATCTAAAATCTTTTCTAATGAAGGTATTCTAAAAACTTTAATATTTCTTTCTCTAACGTCATGAGTTATAAAAAAAGATTTACCAAAAATTAATTTTGAATCTGATTTTTCATCGATATTACCATAAAATCTTTCATTTGTAACCAGATCTAATCCAACTACTCTTAAATTTGGTGGGTATGTATACGGATACGAATATGGGGTACTTCTATCATCATAATAATAATCTTTTATAAAAATCATATGTTCTGCTGATAAATTCACACCATCAGTAGCATCAAAATCACATATACCATAATGATAAAAATTTCTTCTAACTACTACTCTTCTTTCTTCACTAAACCTTGTTGTCTGTTTCAAAGTATAAGGGTCATTATTTGTATAAGCATTTTGCCAGGTGATTTTCCTAGTTCTTGGATTTATTTGTAACCAATCACTACTCTTTGATAATCTTATATTAATTTCTGGTCGATATATTAAATGGTCTAATGAATACCCATCATCATTCAATGCTAGTGTAATATCAACAGGTCCAAAATTTTGTGGTAAGGCATCAATATAATATGAAATTGACTTTGATTTCTTAAATATTGATTGCTGTTTGGGCTGTGTTGAATCCATAAAGTATGATAATAATGATACATCTAAAAACTGTATAAAAAATTTACCTAGTGATAGTATATTATCATTTGGTTCAACTTTTTTTAAGTCTATTTCTGGGAAATGAGTTTCAAGTAATTTTGTAAATATCATATCATCATAAGTAATCAGCACTTCTCTCCATTGCCTACAAACTTGTGAACAATTTAATGCTTCAACTCCATTATCCAAATTTATAAAAACTTCTATCAAAATTTCAGCAGGTAAATGTATATTTGTTTGTTTGATTTCTTTGATTTTTCTGCGAAACATGTTTTATAGACAATAACTGTGTGGGGTAAGTAAATAAGTAATCCTGATGAAAATAAAGTTTGAGAGGAAAAAAAAAAAATAATTCTGGTGGGACAAAAATATAATATTCGCCACAACAAATTAAAGTTAATCTTATCTAATCAGGGGGAAAAATATCTTACAGGTTAAAACGGTTAAAACCAACATGAATGACTTGATCGATAAAAGTAAACAAATGCATAAAATCTAAAATATAAGAAAAAACTTAGTTAATAACTATATAAGAAAATCTAAGAATATACAATATCTTTCCAGCTTGGGAATTTCATATAAAACCAATAAGTAATTTGAGTCCAAGGAAATGTAGTAAAATTAGTTTCACCTTCTTTTTTATACCATGAAACACATCCACCATAAGCAGAACTGAAAACGGTTTTACTTAATGCTTGTTGGATTCTAGTTTTCCATAATTGATAAGCATCAGAACTAACTTCAACTGTTTTTTTCTTACCTTGTAAAACACTTTTGGCAACTTTTGAAATAAACATTTGAGCATTTTCAATTGCTAAAACAACTGATGTATGACCTGTTGCAAAATTTGGACCCATAACCATAAATAAATTTGGGAATCCTTCAACCATTGTACAATTATAAGCACTAATACCTTCTCTTTCCCATTTACTTTTCAATGATTCTTCTCTACCAACAATTTTCAATTTAGTCATACCTTCCTTTAAATTGTACCCAGTTGCAAAAATAATAATATCAGCAGGATATGATCCACCTTCAGTATGAACTTCATTTTCTCCAATATATAAAATTTTATTATCTGTTAATAAAACATTATCTCTATGTAAAGAATCTAAATATCCCGCATCACCAATTGTTCTTTTACAACCCAATTTAAAATCTGGAATTAACAAATCATGATATTTTTCTGGAGCAGTTGCTTTAATATAGTCAATATTTTGCTTAGTATAATATTTTTCAGTATAACCTGACAACATATTTTCAGTATTAAATAATGGTGCCTTCATTTCTAAAAGTGAAAATAAAAACATTCTCATAAATTTTAAACCCCATGTTGATCCACTTAATTTTTGATATAAATCATAACCTTCAGGATTTTTACCTTTCATAAACCATTGTTTTGATCTTTGGATTTGTACTAAACTTTTAACTCTTGGTGAAATTTCTGGAACAATTTGTGCTGCTGTACAACCATTACCAACAACAACAACATTTTTATCTGTTAAATCAACATCATGATTCCAATGAGCTGTGTGCCAATATTTACCTTTAAAATTTTCTAATCCTTTGAAATGATCAATTGAATTTGGATAAACTAACCCACCTTGACATGTAAATAATAAATTTGTTTCAACTTCATAAGGTTTTTCATCGGTTTTTTGTACAACTACTTTCCAAACTTTTGATTCATCATTCCAAACCATACTATGAACATAAGTATTAGTTCTAATATTTGGCCATAAATTATGATTAGTTGCAACATCTTTCAAATAATCTTTCATTTCATGATGTAAAGGATTAAATCTTGTCCAATTTGCATTTAAATCTGTTGATAGAGAATAAAATGGAGCTGGAACATCACTTGCACAACCAGGATAAGTATTTGCATGCCATGTACCACCAATATCTTCATGTCGTTCAAAGACAATAAAATCATCAGTTTTTAATTTTTCTTTCATTGTAATTGCAGTAGCTAAACCTGCAAAACCTGCACCAACCAAAACAGCTTTAACTTTAACTGGTTCACTCATTTCTTTTGTTATTATGTTTTTCTTTTTGATGTTAGAATTTATTATTTCAATTGAATAGATAAATGTTTAAAAAGATGTGGGTGATGCTTTATATTTATACTCTTTCATACTTATTATTTAATGTTTTTTTTTATAAAGGCTTTAAACACGCCCTGCATATATAAGTTATATCCCAAAGGGTAACAAAAAATAAGTTCATAAATCTAATACTAAATTGGCATGATGTCGGTATATGTTTTGGTAGTAAGGATATTTTCTATGATATGTTAATACGGTATATTAATATTTTACTAGAGGAAAAAAATATGTGGAAATGAGCTTGTTGATGATTAAAAGTCGGGGTATTTTTATTTATTTTTATTTCATTCTAAATGGGAAGCCGAGACACCGATATTTAAATTTTTGATTATCATGGATGGATGGAATACAAAACTTACTAACTCTCCTGAACAAACTGAGGGGTATAAAACTACAGATAATTATATCATCGCGTTAAGTTTAAAACGTCTTATAAGGTTGATTAATTAATTGGTAAGTTTTGTTTACATGAAATCGAATATATAGGATCACAAAAAAATATGTAGTGTTTAGTATCAAGACCTCGAGTTAGTATCATATTTCGGCTATACACAACGCCAAATTTGAAGAAAAATCAGAGAACATACATGTTGCAATATGCATAGTTATCGAGGGGCCTCTTTTGAACTGAATACCGTGCTAAACTAAGTTAAATTAATCAAGAAGTGATCTTGAAAAGCTTGATAGCGCTTGCCAACTAGTTATTTTTATGTTCTTGGGCCTGCACAGGTTTTTGTAGTATACAGGAGCAATAGATTCATAATTATCTCAATTCGCGGTATATATACTGTATATAGCATATACATAGAAATGTACACAGGTCTTTATGTTAATTAGGAGATGGAATATATTACAATTACAATCTTTCCATGCTAATCGATTTAGATATCCGATAAAGAGTATTTGATTGTAGTAATTTAAATTAAGTCATGGGCGTTAATTATAATACTAAATTGATTAAAATAGGAGAATTGCAATAGTATAATTTTGGTAAAACTTACAACTATATTATAATATTGCATGTTTATACCCAGGACGGTAATTAATTAATCATTGGTATACTGAATGAATACCAATTACTAGCTATAGTATACATACCATGTTGTTAGACATAGATGTCTCGCTTATCGGTAAATACCAAGGTAATGCCATAATTCTAATTCATTATAATATATCCATATATATAATTAAATTTTAAAATTTCAGATTATGTAACTGATCTACCAATCTGGAGGCTGTCTATCGGATAGAAGCTATTTGTATGTACACTCAATTGAATCAATATTGAAACCAGTTACCGTCATAAGTCGTGGACATACGTTTTAATGTATTATGATGTATATACTGTGCCTCAAGTGAAGTGAACAGATCAGATACCATCGGTTTTAAAGTTATATAGTTCACAGATAGCTAGCCTAGGTTCATATGAGAATAATTGGCTCATTTTTAAATCAATTCAAACTAAATTAAAGTTGGTTGCCTTTTTAATTAATAAACTATGCAAGATGGATAATCCAAATTTTGAATTATAATTTTTAAAACCGAATATTATCGTTAAAATACAAACTATTTACAGTTGTAGTTATACTGTAATTGTCATAGAATATTGATATCGATATAGGTCTTCGGGATCCCGAAATGCAATGCATGTCTCAGATCCCCAAATATATGGTAATTAATTTCCAACAGTTCACATCGAAATATCGTTTAAACCACTACAGTTAGTCTAAGTTCGTAGGATCAGATAAAAGAGTGGCTTCTATATTTTTTCTTTAACCAACAGCACCTACCATAGTAAATTTTAAAAATTAAGTTTGTGGCTGTAATGGCAGTTTAAAATCAATAATTATAATATCGGAGTAGCAGTCTCAATTTCTTTACATTAAAATATTTACTGACCCAAGCGGTACCTAAAAAATCGTTAACACATAATGAAACAATGAGGAGATTTCAATAGATAAATGCGGGGTATAAAGTGATGTATTTTATGTTCTCTTAATTAAAGTAAACAAAAAAACATGCCGAAATCAAGTATGAAGTTGTAGTAGAAAAGTATTAAAAATTCACAAACAGAATAGTATCTGGATCGAAGAGACTTCTAAAAAGGTTACAACTAATTATCTATAAATACCATTGATAATCCCCATGAATACCTATTTTAATTATAAATCACTTACTTACTTTTCAAGTACAACAACAACTCTTAGAACAAAAAAAAAAAAAAAAAACTACAATTAATTGATATTTCAAAAATGAATAACACCGAAGTTAGAAAACAAATGAACCCACCAAAACCTACTGACTTTAAAGTTACAGGTAAAGGTGCTGCCATTACTGGTGGTGCCAGAGGATTGGGTTTTGCAGCAGCAGAAGCTTTATTGGATAACGGTTTACAAGGAGTATTATTATTAGATATCAATAGTGAACAATTGTCAGAAGCTCAAAAAACTTTGCAATCAAAATATCCAAATTCAAAAATTTTAATTAAACAAACCAATGTTGCAGATGCAAAACAAGTTGAAGAAGCAGCAGCATATGCTAAAGAAAATTTAGATTCTGTTGATATTTTATTAGCATTTGCTGGTCAAGTTGTACAAGAACCAGTTACAGAATTAGCTCCTGAAAACTGGTCTAAAGTTATTGATGTTCATGTTAATGGTTCATTATATTCATCAAAATATTTTGGTCAAATTATGATTGATCAAGGTAAAGGTGGTAGTATTGTTTTAACAAGTTCAGTTGGTGGACATATGGCAACATTACCACCATTACCAACAAGTTATACTACTTCAAAAGCCGCATTATTGGGTATGAGAGCCAATTTAGCTTGTGAATTCTCAGCCTATGGAATTAGAGTTAATTCAATCTCACCAGGTTTTGTTTTAACTTCTATGACAGCACCTTATGAACAAGCTCATGGTCTTTGGTGTTCAGTCACACCAATGGGTAGATTAGGTTCCCCACATGAAATTGGAGGGGCAATTTTATTATTCTGTAGTGATGCTGGATCTTATATTACAGGTGCTGATTTATCAGTTGACGGTGGTATTGGTTGTTTAACTTAGTTTATATTTTTTATTTCATATATAGAGATATATAGTTTTATTATATAATAAATCTACTGAATAGTTAAATCTTTAAAAGTTGGGAATTTCATTCTATACCAAAAATGAATTTGAGTCCATGGATAAGTTAAAAAATTTGATTCACCTTCTTGTCTATACCATGAAACACATCCACCATAAGGACTACTAAAAACAGTTTTATCTAAAGCATTTTGAATATTATTATGCCATGCTTCATAAGCTTCTTCCTTAACTTCAACAGTATCCTTTTTATTTTTCAAAATTGGTTCAATTAACGGTTTTATAAACAATTGAGCATTTTCAATTGCAAAGACAACTGATGAATGACCAGTTGCAAAATTTGGACCAGTTAAAATAAATAAATTTGGAAATCCATTAACTAATAATGTATTATAAGCAGTAATTCCTTCAGTTTCCCATTTTGATTTCAAACTTTGATTATTTTTACCAATAATTTTCAAACTTGTATAAGCAGTTTTTAAATTATATCCAGTTGCAAAAATAATAACATCTGCTTTATATTTTTCATTTTCTGTTACAACAGAATCTTCAGTAATATGAGTAATTTTATCCATTGTTAAATGAACTTTTTCATCATGCAAAGAACTTAAATAACCAGCATCAAAAATTGTTCGTTTACAACCAAATTTAAAATCAGGAATTAATAAATCATGATATTTTTCTGGTGCAGTTTTTTTAATATAATCTTTTGCAACATTGGTAAAATATCTTTCACAATATCCTGATAACATATTTTCACTATTAAATAATGGTGCCTTCAATTCACTTCCTACAAAAATAATAGCTCTCATTAATTTTAATCCTAAATTAGTACCACTTAATTTTTGATATAAAGTATAACCTTCTTTTGTAGGACCTGGGAAAAACCATTGTTTTGATCTTTGAATTTGTGTAATTGATTTCGCTTTATCAACAATTTGTGGTATAACTTGAGCAGCTGAACAACCATTACCAATAATAACAACATTTTTATCTGTTAAATCAACATCATGATTCCAATTAGCTGTGTGCCAATATTGACCTTTAAAATTTTCTAATCCTTTGAAATGATCAATTGAATTTGGATAAACTAAACCACCTTGGCATGTAAATAATAATTTTGATTCAACTTCATAAGGTTCTTCATCATTTTTTTGAACAACAACTTTCCAAGTTTGTGATTCTTCATTCCAAATCATACTATGAACATAAGTATTAGTTCTAATATTTGGCCATAAATTATGATTAGTTGCAACATCTTTTATATAACTTTTCATTTCTGGTTGAGGTGGATTAAATTTGGACCAATTTGGATTTAAATCTGTTGATAATGAATACCATGGTGCAGGCACATCACTTGCACAACCTGGATAAGTATTTGCATGCCATGTACCACCAATATCTTCATGTCGTTCAAAAACAATAAAATCATCTGTTTTTAAGTCATCTTTTAATGTGATTGCTGTAGCAATTCCTGAGAACCCTGCACCAACTAGTACAGCCTTTGTTTGTTCAATCATTTTTTTCCTCTGTTTATGTTCGTGATTTGTGGTGTTATTGTAGGTTTCTTCTTGAAAGGATCTTAGGAGGTATTTATATAGAAATTGAATATTAATCGGAGCGATCCCTAAATAGTAAAACCTTTTATCTGATTTATAATATTATACAAGTAGTAGCTATAATGAAATGTTTATCTTATAGCTAAAGTTTTACCATATGTAGGCTTCCATGTTTTATCCAGGCTGCGGGGTGGTGGCTACAATTACAATTATTGTAATATTAATATTACAATGTTTTTAAATTTAAATAAGCTTTAAATTTCCCCGCAATTTACAAGCTGGTCGCGCGTAAGCAACCATGCATGTTAGGGTGAACGGTATCTCTGATTTTTTTCAATCCGAATGTTTATTTCGACTGTATCTGCATGTGCTAAATCTATAGTGATAAGTTTTAACGGATAATTAGCACATACAAAGAAATAGGTTTGGATTGTTGGAAAAACTAATATAAATTAATAATCTAACTAATTAAATTTGTGGCAGCTTTGACACTATTACTAACAATATTGATCCATTTCTTCAATTTTTCATCATCATTATCTTGTAATGCTTCTGCAATACCAGGTAATAATTCTCCTTCATATCCAGTATATCTACCTGGAGCAAAGACAATATGTTTAAACCATGGTCTTCCATCCAAACCATCATGATATAAAAACAATCTTTCTAATTTAAATAATTTGGTATTTGCAATTTTGATTTGAAATAATAATGTAACTTTTTTGTATAATTGAAACCATGGATAATCTTGAACATATTCTTTATGTAAATAATCCAAATATTCGTCAAATTTCTTGGTATTATCAATAAAACTATCAATCTTTTCAATTAACTCATTGAAAACCTTCTTATTAGAATAAGTTGATTGATAATTTTTTAAAGTATTTTTTAATAACTGTCCATATTCAATAGTCTTGAAAGAAATTATTTCTTTTTCACTTAGAGTGATAGTTAATAAACCCCATAATTTTGCAGCAGTTCTATGGATTTCCCAGTCTGGGTCAATGAAATTATTCATCCAATAAAATGAATCATAATTAGAATGATAATGATAAACTGCTTTATTACCACCACCAAAACTAAAATCTAAAGATGGTACACCTAAATGATCTAAAAATACAGTAAAATCACTACCAGAACCCAAAACACCAATTGAATTATTTGAATGATTTTCCCATTGATCATGTAAAGTATTAAATTCTTTCAAAGGAGAAGCTACTCTTTTTGTAACAGATCTAATCAATTCATTCATAAAAGGTGATGCTGATGTATCAAATTGATTACCTGCACATGCAACATCAACATTTAAATATGCAACAACATTTGAATGAATAAATTTTGCATTTTCTTCACCCCATTCAGTTGATCCCAATAAACCATATTCTTCACCGTCCCATGAACCCAAAATAATACTTCTTGTTGGTTTCCAACCTTTTTTAACCAATTTACCTAATGCTTTTGCAACTTCAATTAAAACTGCAGAACCAGAATTTGGATCTGCTGCACCTCCAGTAATCCATGCATCTCGATGATTTCCAATTACAATAGTTTCATCTAAAATACCATCAATTTTACCAATGACATTATGAATAGGTCGAATTTTATAATCTTGATCATTAAAAACATTTAATTCTAAATCTGATGGTCCAACTGAATAATCAAATTCATCTAATTTACCAGCCCAATCATAATCTTTATCAAATTCTTTGGCATTAATACCTTTACCATTTAATTCTTTTAAAATTGGTAATGCATCTTTAAAAGATAATGGAATACTTGGAATTTTTGGTAATAATTTAGAATTATAATCTCTTTTTGGATCATCAATACTTGGATAACCTGGAGTAGTTGGGTCACCACACCCATCTGACAAATACATTACTGAACCTCTTTGAACTGATGAAGGGGTTCTTGCTGGACCATTAGGATATGCTTCATAACCATTTGAACTTGTTAATTCACCATCTTCTGCAGGATCGGTATACATAATAACAGCTTTTGCACCTAATTGTTCAGCATATTTAATTTTTAAACCTCTCATGTTACCACCATATCTACAAATAACAATTTTATCATTAAAATCAACACCTTTTGATACTAATAAATCATAATCACTTTTTCTACCATAATTTGCATAAAGAAATTTCCCTGTAACATTACCACTAGCAGAATAACCATGAAAAACTGGTACTAAATCTTTATCTGGTAAATTAGTAGTTGGATCATGAGGTAATTTATCTTCTTTTAAAGAAGCTTCAAATTTAATTGAACCATCTGAATTTAATAATTTAACTTGAGAATCTATTGGTAGATTTAATAATACATCATATTGTTTAATTTCACTTTTTAAACCAAATTCTTTAAATTTTTCATTAGTCCAAGAAACAAGATCATAATTTTCACCTGCAATATGACTTTCTTGAGTATATTTATAACTCCATTCTTTAATAGATGTATTATTTAATGAACTAAAAAATTCTCGTTCTAAATCCGATCTTGAAAGTTTCGAATTGTGTAATCTTCTCCAATCTCTACTTAGTGATGTTCTAGGTAACATAACTAGCCCATATAGAAAAATGAATACTAATCCAAATGCTGATAATGCTGCCCATCGTTTTGTATGTGATAGACTTTTCTTTTGTCGGTTGGATTGATGATTGCCACCTAACAATGGCTCATTTTCTGTACTAGCCATCGTATTATTCTCTGAATTCGTCATTTTTATTTATTTAGTATTCGAGGAAACGTCTATTATTTTATACTCTTTTTAAATCATTAGCGAGATTTGTATGTTGGATGATCTAAAAATTAGTGGTGTTTCTATCAATTTTTATCTAGATTGGGAGATTTAAAACACTCGGAATATAAAAAGCTTATCAATTTTATCATGACATGTTTTTCTCAAGCAGGTGTAGTCGGATCGGAGGCCGAGCCTTTCTTCATGCTGTGTTAAAAGACTATTAACAAAGAGAGAAAGCTTTGGGATTGGACTCAGCTTAGGAATTTTTGCAGGGGAAAATTCACTGATTTTTTACAATTGATTTAACTGTAGCATTAACATTAATTGATGAAAAAGATACTGTAATATAATAATAGTTTAGATATTTTAATTAATTTATAATGTTTTATAATGCACATAAACCGAATCAAGCTCAAAAAGTTTTTACCCAAGCTTACTCTAGGCCTGTATTTCTAACAATACATGTATTACTAGTAGTGAATTGGTAATTTTAATAGATTCATTAATAACTACGAAATGTTCATCGATCCTATTTACAAATAAACTTGTTGCTTTGAAGTCTATAGAAGGGGGTTCTTTTATACAAGTAATATGCTAAAACATCCACCAGCTAACTTCAACTTTCAGGGCTAAGACAAAATCTTCAGGTACCAGGTAGCTTTGCTGAGCAAGCTTAAATGTTTTTTTTAACTCCCAATTAAAAAAATACTTTACGCGTCTAGTTTAAGGTGATTTAAAAAAGTTTGAAAAAAAAAAATTAATCACGTAAAAATCGTGTTTCCACATAATTCTACTATTTTGTTATATTTTATTATTCAACTACTTTCATACCACTTAACTACTAACATACCTTTATAAATGAGGTAAATAAACTTACATGTTTATATCTATAAACAATAAATATAGTCTTGGGGTATCAATATCAAAGACCATAAAAAGGATACCAAAATTATTATTACAAAATCACGAAAACAAATCAATACTATTATCTAATAGAATCAAAAATCAATATTACATGACCAGTAATAACAATAATAGTGAAGTTAGTACTACTACACCTACAATATTTTCAAAATTTGAATTTGTAAACAATTTTGGTCCAGCAAATCATTATAATTCAACCAAACCAGTACAAGTAAATTTTATTGATTCTTCAACAATATCAGAACAAACTAATACTAATAAAAAGTCAAGGAAAGCTAGTTGTGGGAAAGGTAAAAGTAATAATACAACCAAAAATAACAAAAAAAAATCAGACAAAGTTGAAAAAGAAAAAGAACCATCGCATTTTATTAATAACACAAAAAAGGCAAAACAATTAAAACTAGTTGCTGAAAAATATTTAAATTCAAAAAATAAAACCACTTCAAGAAGGAAAAATTTACCGATAATACCAACTGTTATTGAACCAGCAAAAGCAGTATCAAATTTAAGAAGAGTAGAGTTGAGACATCCTTTAACTGAGTTTCAAAAACCAATCAAACAACAATTTAGAGGTTATCTACTTATAACTCCATCTACTAATAAATTGTGGCAAGAAGCTAGTTTACCACCAAAAGAAATGACAGTTGACGATATTTTTCAGTTACATGATTTAAAGAAAGATTTAGAAATCGAAAATGATATATTTTATATTAATAGCAGTAGTGATAATGAAATTACAATAAATGAAGATGATAGCATCATTGATATTCAAATTAATCAATTAAATAACACCAATAATAACAATAAACAATGTGATACAATAACACATGTTAGCGACTCAGAAGGTGAGCAAGAAATTTTGGTTACTGAAACAAAACAAATTGGGAACCCAATTACTTATGAATTAGATTTAACAAATTATAGTGATTCTGAAATTGAGGATGAGGGGTATATGTCAGATAATGAATCTATATATTCAGTACCAGAAACGCCATTACCTTCTAATGATTATATTGGACCTGCATATTTACATTCACCGTCGACCTCTTCTTTTATAGATGAACAAGATAAACAACGTGAAGAGCAAAAAAACGAAAAACATGATTTAGAAAAATACTATTTATCACTAAAAATTTCAGAGTTAAGAGATATTGCAAAAGCAAAAGGAATCAAAGGAGGTAGAAGTAAACAAAGTATTATTGAATTATTACTCAATGAAAACCCAAATTTTGAAAATGAATTAACATTTGAATTACAAAATAATAAATCTGCTTTAAAATGGTGGGAATCAATGCTTATCTATGAACCAATTATTATTGAGAATTTTTTAACTTTTGTTAATGAAGAATTGAATTTTAAATTAACTTTAACCCAATTAAAAAATTACTGTGATAAATATGGTGTTTGTTTTCAATCCAATGAAGATAACTGGGCAAGAAATAGAAAATAACCCACTCATTATTTATTTTATTTATTTATTTATTACCAATGATATGATTATCATTATCGACATTATTACTATTATTGATGTTATTATTCTACGAAATGTATTTTTAGTATAGAATAAAGTGTATAAATATTTTTTTTTTTCTTTAAATAAAAATTTAATATACAATATTTACAAATAAATCTAGTTTATTTACAATTCACCAGATTTTTCAATAGTAATAGTACCACGAGTAGCACCACTACCAGAACCTAAACCTTCAATCTTTTTAACAACATCCATACCTTCAGTGACTTCACCAAAAACAACGTGAGCACCATCTAACCATGGACATGGAACAGTAGTGATGAAAAATTGACTACCATTGGTATTTGGACCAGCATTAGCCATACTTAATAAACCTGGTCTTTCATGTTTGTGAATAAAGTTTTCATCTGGGAATCGATCACCATAAATTGATTTACCACCAGTACCATTACCTCGAGTAAAATCACCACCTTGTAACATAAATTGTGGAATAACTCTGTGGAATTTAGATCCTTCGTAACCAAAACCTTTTTCACCAGTACATAAAGCTCGGAAATTTTCAGTAGTTTTTGGAACATCATCATATAATTTGAAGGTGATTCTACCTAATGAGGTACCATCAACAGCGGTATCAAAGAAAACGTTTTTACCCATTGCAATTGAAGCACTTGAGAATTGTCGTTTAGATAATTGAGTGATTGGTCGTAATAAAGTGGTTTTGAACATTTTATTGTATTAGTAAAAATAGTGGGGAAAAAAAAAAAAAAGAAAGAAAGAAAGAAAAATTTTGAAATTTCTGTCCATACAAAAATGGTTGTGAAATATTCGCGTGCGTGCGCTAGCTCGCGGTTCTTTTATGGTGTTGCTTGTTTGTGGCGGCAGTCCATTAAGAATTACAATAGCACTGGTTTGGGCTAGGTTGATGAGGTTAAACACATATTGGGATCAATTGCCATGCATTTGGTATCTGATACCAATCAATCAGATCATTGCATGAAAAAGATACTCGGTATGTATAAACAGAACTATATAGCTGAAACAAGCTTTGAATATTCACTTTGCTTATAAGTATAAGCTCCAGGAGTTATACGTCTTGTGTATTTCTTTTGCCACCAGATTTATATAATTAATCTCCCTGGAAAATATCACATAGTTTTCCTGGGTCCGCTAGAATTTTGTTAGCGCACTTACAAATTTATCTTAGATCAATTAGGCAAACAAGCCTAACTGTTTTCTGGTTATTTTGATCGAATTATAATAATTAAAATGTTATATATAAATATAGGTAGTCATGTATCAATAGTTAGTTGACAGAATTCATTCACTGTCCCATTGGTGCAATATACATATATATATATATGATTTAATTAATCAAGCTCTGAATAATTTTAAGTTTTGCGATCGATATATAATTACTTGTAATTAATTTCACTATTCGATAAAAAAACTGTAATTCTGCAGATCATAGACAAAAATTAATTGAACTAAACTGATCCTTATTTACTTTAAATTGACCTACAAATGCACAGATAATTAGAAGATGTCTTCTTAATCGTTAGTACTTTGACAAACCCTCTGACTACAAATTCATCGGCTTGTATATACTTGCTAAAACTACTACTTGAAACTGAAAATTTCCACGGCGGAGATCGGCAACTTATTCTTCCTTCCATCCTTACCCATCAAGCTGCTGCTACTGAGCGATTATTTGGGAGTCTAATTTTTTGTTGTTGTTTTTTTTTATTTGTTATTAACGTGTCGACTTTTTTTCTCTCTTTCCTCCCACAAGCTACATAATTATTTTTCAATCCTTTTTTTTTTTTTTGTCCTATCACAAAAAAAAGAGCCCAGCCTCCAGTTGAAGAAGAACCAAATCAACAAAAATGGACAAATTAAGTGATACAATTTCAAATCTAACAATGTACGACGTTAAAGCGTACGTACGAAAAGCACAAAATGCAGTTATGAATTATACTGAAATGGAAGCAAAAGTTCGAGAAGCAACAAATAACGAACCATGGGGTGCAAGTAGTACTGTTATGCAAGAAATTGCAGATGGTACAAATGTTTATTCACAATTTCATGAAATTATGCCAATGATTTATAAAAGATTTACTGAAAAATCAGCAGAAGAATGGAGACAAATTTATAAAGCATTACAATTATTAGAATTTTTAGTTAAGAATGGTAGTGAAAGAGTTGTAGATTATGCAAGATCACATTCAGCAGTAATTGATATGTTGAAACATTTTCATTATATTGATCATAATGGTAAAGATCAAGGTATTAATATTAGAAATCGAGCAAAAGAATTATTAACTTTATTATCAGATGTTGATAAGATTAGAAGTGAAAGACGAAAAGCAAGAGCAAATAAAAATAAATATGCAGGTATGGGCAATGGAGGATTTGGTGGTACTGGTAAAAAGTATGGTGGATTTGGATCAGATGCATTAGGTGGAATGGGTGGTGCTCCAGGTGGAATGGAATTTGGTAGTGGTGGATATGAAAATCGAGTATTTGGTGATGGTGGAGGTTTTAATGGATCTAATTATAGTGGACCAGGTTATAGTAATGATGATGAATTTGAAGAGTATGAAGTTGAAGGTGCAGGACCAAGTAGTAGTGGAAGTAGTAGAAGAAGATCACCACCAGCAGTTAAAACTGAAACAAAGCCACAACCTGCTAAACCAGTTGAAGATATTATTTCATTTGATGATGATGATGATTTTGGTGCACCACAACAAGCATCAGCAATTAATACTAACGCTACTAACACTACCACTAATAATAATGATGACGATTTTGATGATTTTGATGATTTCCAATCAGCACCTGCTACTAATACAGCAGCAAATACAAAAGCACAAATTACAGATTTATTTAATCAACCACCAGTACAACCTCAAATGCAACAACCACAATTAAATCAGCAACAACAGCAAGGACCACCAAGTTTAATGGGACTATCAATGAATACTGCAACTCCACCATTAACTAGCCCTGGAGGTGCAATGAATCCATTAATGTATAAAACTAATATTAGTACTCCAGGTAGTTCAATGGTTTCTAATGCTAGTTCATCATCATTAAATTCATCAAAAAGTACCGCCAAAAAAGATGATGTTTTTGGATCATTATGGACTCAAGCTGCATCAAAATCATCAAGACCAAAACCTGTCACTGACAATTCAAAAAGTTCATTAAGTTCATTACAACAACAATCTGTTCAAAATAGCATGTGGAATCAATCTTCCTCCTCTAATACTACTAATAACAATAATAGTAACAACAACAATAATAATAATAATAACAATAATGTTGATGATTTGTTATTGCTCTAAAAATGCAAAAAGGGAACATTAGTATATATATATAAATAATATATTTTTTTCAAAAAAAAAAGAAAAAAATTTAAAAAGTACATTATAATTGAGAAATATCGTTAGCTAAATCTTCATCATCTTCATCATCATCTTTATTCAAACCTTGTTCAAAGATTTCTTTACCAGTTAATTTTGTTGATTTCTTTTTTAAATCATCTAAACCAAATTCAGCTCTAAATTTCTTACGCCATTCCGCAAAAGATTCTGGTGTGACAGGAGTACCTCTAAATTTTTCATTATCTTTTTCTTCTTGAGCTAATATTTCTTTTTCTTTTTGTTGTTCAATTTCTCTAACTTTACTGTTATATAATTCTTCTGCTTCATCTTTTAATAAACTTGCAAGTGTAAATATACTTGCCATACCTAGATTATCCGTTGCATTGCTGATTAACATATCAGTTAATTTTCTTAAATCTTCTTTTGTATAATCTACATTAATAACATATTCATCATCACCTTCATCTTCTTCAACATTTAAATATTCCCCGTCAGATGAATCAACTGATAATTCTGGAATTGATGATTCTGGATAATCTTCAGGATATTCTACTTCTAATACTAAAAATTTCTTTGGTTTTGTTTCTAATGCAAAATGAATGTTGAATTTGGTGTCTGATTTTTTTTCTAATTCATCTGGATAAATTGATTCCAGAATTTCTAATTCTTGTTGCTGTTCTTCTTTATTATCCATATTTATATGCTTGGTTATGGGGATCTTGTATTTTTTTTTTTTTGGTGATGATGAATTTTAGCTAAACTTTTAATAAAATTGGGTGGTTTAAAATTTTATGTATTTGCTTAAGTACAACTGTTGAGGTGTGAGCGAAAAATTTCAAAAATGTGAAAAAAAAAAAAAAAAAAAAAAAAATTTTTCTTATCAAAACATCAACAATAAATAATAATAAAAAAGAAAAAATGGACAGTGTTATAGATCAAGCTAGAAACTTATTAGATTCAGGAGAACCAGATAAAGCAGTTGCATTTCTAATACCAGAATGTGAAAGATTACCAAATGAACCATTATTATTACAATTATTAGGTGAAGCATATATAGAAACTGGTAATCCACAAGATGCATATGTATTATTTGAAAAATCAGCACAACTAGATCCAGAAGGTTTAAAAGGAGGAGAAAAATTTTTATGGTTAGGTCAATTAATTGGTGGTGCTGAAGGTATTGATCATTTTGAACAAGGATTGAATATTTTAAAAAAAGAATTGGATCAAAGTGATAATAGTGATGAGAAAAAGATCCAAGTATATAAAAGAAAATCATGTGAAGCAATTTGTGGGATGATTGAAATTTGGATGACTGATTTATGTGAAGAAGAAGAAGCAGAACAACAATGTGAAAGATTAATCAAAGAAGCTATGATAGTTGATGATAGTGTTGTAGAAAACTGGTCACTATTAGGATCTATTAGAATTCAACAAGGTAAAATCGATGAAGCAAAAGAAGCATTAATGAAAGCATTTAATTTATATAATAATAATAACTCACCATCACCAGATGATTTATCAATGTTGGTAAAATTAACACAATGTTTGTTAGAAGTTGGATTATTAGAAGAAGTTTTGGATATTACACAATTGATTAATAAAATTGATGAATTAGTAGCAGATGCTTATTATTTAAATGGTTTATCACATTATAACTTATTTTTACAAGAACAGGAAAAAGATAATAGTAATCAAAATCCAAGAGTTGCGGCTCGTCACGCCGCAGGTGCGCGCGAAGCACTAACAACCTTATTAAATCCTCAAGAAATGGAAGTTGATCCAGAAATGGCAAATAGTGCAAAAGAAATTATCAATCAATTACCAATTGTTAATGATGAAGATTTCTCCGATTCTGAAGATGAAGATGAAGAACATAAACAAACTGAACAAGAATTATTAAACTTGAAAGACTAACATTATAATTACTAATAAAAACTATATATAAACGTTTTTTTTTTTATATATATATTATAAATAAACTATTTTCATAAATAGAAAAGTATAAAAAAGAATGACATTTTACTAATCAAAAAAAACAAATACTATAAAACTAATAAATTAACAAATTAATTTTTTGGAGATTCTTTTTGAGAATCAACTTTTTGTTTTTTTGATAATTTTTTAGTTCGTTTAGCTCTTTTAGCTCTTCTTCTTCTTCTTTTGGCTTCAATAGCTTTACCATTTTCTCTACCAACTCGTTGTTGAATTGGTAATTGATCATCACTTAAAGCAGATCCCATAGCACCGTTTGGAAATTCACCAGTAATCATTTGTGAAATACCCATATTAACACTAACTAATAAACGTTGTGATTCTTCCAAAGCATCCATCAATTCCAAAGCTAATGGTCTCATACCTTGGCTTGATGCTCGTAAAATTTCTTCCCACATTGGGAACATATTACCAGAATAGAATCCACTACCACCTGATGATACTGAATCATCTTCATAATCTTCATCATCATCTCCTTCTTCTTCATCATCACCTTCATCATCATTATTATCAACTTGTTTATCATCCATAATTGGACCTGGAGCTTGTGGAATATCAGCTGGAGTATTATCTGGAGAATAAGGTGGAACAGGTGCATATTGATCTGGTTGTTCAATATGGTCTGGAACGGCACCCAATTCATCTTCAGGACCTGGTGGGAAATTATACTCCAATCGTTGTTTTTGAGCCAATTTTCTTCGATGAGCAATTTGTTGAGGTCTTCTACCAACATTTGGTTGTTGTTGTTGTCTTGCATTTCTAAATCGTTGAGATCTTTGAGGAGCTGGTGCACCAACTCTACTATTTTGTGGAACTTGAGGATGACCAAAAATTGAAGATCCTTTACTTTGTTGTTCTTCATTAGATGATGCAACAGCAGCAGCCTCTTTTCGTTGTTCATCAATGACTGCAGGATCAGCTTGAATAGTAACTTGTCCATTTTCGTCAACAACTGGGATACCATTAACTTCAGCATTTAATTGTTGTAAATGAGAATCATCAATTTCTGCAACAGTAACAGTTAATGGTTCTTCATTTTCATGGATATTATTAATATTGCTATTGTTATTAAAATTATCAGTAACGTTTAATGGAGCAAAAGTAGCTGGAGTGCTTGGAATTGCAGAAGCAATTGAAGCACTTGAAGAAATAATTTCACTCATTGAATTTTTCTTTTATTTTAATAAATAGTTATCTTTGAGAGCTAAAATAAAACAAGTTCAAAAGACCAAAAAATGGAAAAAAAAAAAAGGAAAGAGAAAAAAAAAATTATTCTAGAAAATTGAAGGCAATTGATGCTATATTTATTATAATTTTTATTACAAGGAAATGTGAATTTTTAAACAAATTGTATGATTTGTTCACTTTTTTTATCAGTTAACATGGCTAATTTTTTGTCTATTAAAAATTCTTATAATTAGGTTAGAATTTTTTTTTTTTTTTTTTTTTTTTTTTTTTTTTTTTTTTTTTTTTTTTTTTTTTTTTTTTTTTTTTCGTGTCTTTATTGTAGTATCCTTTCTTTCGTGTTTATTTAATCTTTGTGTAGATTTCAGACAAAAAAAAACCTTTTCTATAGACTTTATGTCTTTATAACGATTTAATTTTTGATCATTAGAGATAAATTTAGATCCAGTAATTGATATATAAGCCTGAGTATATATAACATCTCACCTATTGGTACTGAAATTTTCGTAAGATGTCTAAGTTCCGCCACGATCGATGCGGCGGTGGGGAATTTTTTTATGCGGCTCAACAAATTATTAAGCTCTAGCGCGCATCAATTACAAATTTATTTAAAGAAACTGTGGTTAATGAACAGTGTAGGTTAAATGTAAATAATATACATCCAACAAGAAACGAATGAGGTGTCAAAAATTAATCGATCAATGCATAATTTGGAACTGAGACTGTCAATTGCCATGGAATAATACATATACAGTATATATGCATTCATGACCGAATTAAAATGTACCAATCTTGCATCGATCTGTCCTAGAAATTAATCTTTGCCATTGCAGCTAGCTGGCATGTAATTGATATTTATGCCGGCTAGATTACCTATATTTCATATATGGAAATATGATTGTTATAATCGTACAGATATACAATGAATTCTATTATAAGTACATCCAATATTGTAGGACTACAGTTTTGGATGATACTATATTTGAAATAAAAACTTGTGTACACGTTTCTTAAGTTGTGTAGAGAAAGGATTTTAAAATAGCCTATTTATCATAAATAACCTAATTGAATATATATAAAGTTTTAATATATACTGCGATTACCAGTATAAAGTTTGATATAAGCATATTTATATTTATACTGGCAAGCTTTAATGACTGAACTTTAAACACGACCTTAGAAATATTCTTTATCAATAGTTTAAATTATAGTGGTCTATAACTGCATCTAATCATTATCTCTTCCTTATAATTTAAATAGATCCAAGATGTTACCTGACATATTATTGGTGTCTCAAAAGCTGATGGACAAGAAATTTTACTGAAATAAAGAACCTTGATTCCAACTAAGCGTTGTAATATTAAATCTCAATGGTATTTTTCTATAATTATAAAAAAAGAATAACGCCATTTTAAAAGAACCTAATTGCTATTAAAAAAAAAAAAAAAAAAAAAAAAATAAAATTTATATTGTATATTCTATTTTGAAATATTCAACTTATCAAACTCATCCTTTGTCTTATCAATTGATGAATCCCCGTTATTAATTAAATTATTAGAGTTATTAGTAGGAGAAGAAATCTTCAAATCATTATTAGTCTCATCATCATTAGTTTTATTATTATTATTATTATTGTTGTTATTATTATTAGTAGTAATTTCATCATCATCATCATTAATTAATTCATTAGTATTTAATAATCGCCTTGCCTCCTCTAATGGAATCATTTGAACATATTCTTCTGGAACCAGCCCAGTTTCACCAGTTTCTTGATTAACTTCAGCAACTAACCAACCTTGACCATGTCTATAACTAACCCATATAATTTGCCCCTCTATTAATGGTGCCTCATTTTCATTTTCAGGTTCAAAATCAAATAATGCAATGGCTCTACCATGTACTTCATCCGCACTTGTTGCTGAAAACTCATACTCTCTACTTAAAAATCTATTATTCATATTTTCATCATTATAATTAGTAATATAATGATCAGTTACTATTGGACTCATTAGATCTTCATCTTCTTGCCATGGAGGTCCATCCCCTGGTGCAGGTCTATATTGCTCATCATCATCATCATCGTCATGTTCATCTTTTTCATCAGGAAACTCCGATCTAGGTACCCCATAATGTAAAGGATGAAAACTTGGATATGCAAAATCTCTTACTTGAGTATATGTTAATGCAGATTGGAATTGTGGAAATTGTGCACTTGATGGGGTTGAGATGTTAGAATTATTATTACTTATTGATTCATTATCGTTATTTGCATCAGTTGTGTCTTGGGGAAGCTGGAGGTGTTGTTTATTTGGTGATGATGATGATTGTGAATTTGTGGTTCCAGGCACATTGTCGTGCTCCATATTATTCTATTATTGTTTTTTTTTTTTTTTTCTAACTATTATTCAATGATTTATAAAAAAAAAAAAAAGATTGACTTAATTTTTTAATTTGTCTAATAATAATAATATAAAACAATTGATAATCAAAACTGAAAAAAAAAAGGGGTTGATTATTAATAATAGATTTTTTTTTTCCCTTTCTTAATTTAAATGCTCTATTGTTTATTAATTAAAAGGATTGTTCGTGTATTTGTTTGTAAATTGAGGGTTTCTAAAAAAAAAAAAAAAAAATTAAGATTATAATATAAAAATATTATAAATAAATAAAATAATTAATTTTTCTAGAAATTATTATTAATTAATTATTTTTTAATGATGCGATGATTTTTTTTTGTTATTATTTGTCGAGTTGTAAAAAAAAAAAATGTTGGTGGAATATTAAAAAAAAAAAAAAAAATTGGGACCAAAAAAAAAAAAAATTCTTGCACTAATTAAAATTGAGGATTCTTTTTCTGGAGCTAAGCAAATTTGATCGGATCACCGACGCACTGCGTATAACTTTTTATTTTATTTTATTTTTTTTTTGATACATTAACGACAATTTTTGAAACGAAACCATCATAAGAATGCCAGCTATTACATCTTTTGCTGCTAGAAGTAGTAGTCATGGAACTCAAGGAACTATTGTCCATAAAAGGCAAGCTCCAGTTTATAAAAAGTTAAAGTATAGAAAACCTGCAAAAATTCAAGAAGAGGATAAAATAGTTAACGATGATAAAAATAAGGAATTAAGTGAGAAATCAGATGGTTCTAATGAAGAAAAAGCTGAACATAATAATGAAGATGAACGGAAAGAAGAAGTAGAACATGATGTTAATGAAAAAGAAGAAGAAGAAGAAGAGAAAGATCGAGATATGAGTACTCTAGTAGATGTTTCACAAGTTACAGCAGATATGATGATAGAATCTGATGATGAAGAGTCAAGTGAAGACGAAGATGAAGAGGAAGAATTACGACAAGAATTAGAAAGAATTAGAGCAGAGAAAGCAGCAAAAAAGGAAAAAGAAGAAATGGAGCAAAGAATAGCAACTGGGAATCCATTATTAAATCAAAATAAAGAATTTAAAATTAAAAAGTCATGGACTCAAGATTCAGTATTTAAAAACCAGGCTAAAAAGAACAATTCATCAAAAAATAATATATCAAATGATATGTTACGATCAGATTTTCATAAAAAATTTATCAATAAGTATGTTCGATAATGTTAGTTTTAGTTTTATTTATTTTAGTTAGAGATGTCCATACCCTTAATTTATTATTTATTTTTCCCAATTAAAAAAAAAAAAAAAAAAAATCGGAGCGCTTTATACCAGTATACTGCAATCTAGCTACTATTTTTTTTTCTTCACCACCGATATTGATATTAAATTACTAAACACGACAACAAATACCAAATAAATCAATACTAAAAACCAACCTGCCTTTTGCATTCATAAAATATAGATTAAAAGGATGACAATATATTCATTTTGGCTATTTGATAGACATTGCGACTGTATATATCAAAAAGAATGGCATACAAATAAAGATCCATCGAATATTCATACCCCGACACATAGATCATCAGCGTCAACAGCATCAGATTTCTTATCAAAAGCAAGTCAAGTTAGTAGACCACCAGTAAACAGAACATCACAAGATGATGCCAAATTAATTTTTGGTATTGTTTTTTCATTAAGAAATATGATTAGAAAATTAACTGATGAAGATGATTTTGTTAGTTATAAGACTTCTAAATATAAATTACATTATTTTGAGACTCCTAGTAATATTAAATTCGTCATGTTAACAGATTTGAAAATGGAGAGTTTAAGGTTGGTTTTACATCAAATTTATGTGTCATTATATGTTGAATATGTTGTTAAGAAGTAAGTACAAAAATTTTATTGATAAGATATTGAAAAACAAGAAATTACTAACATTTTACTTTTTTTTTTAGTCCATTAGTACCTAATAATAGTAACCAAATTAATAATGAATTGTTTATTCTGGGTTTAGATGCATTCGTATCTTCTTTACCAGGATTTGAATAGATTATACTTTTTTATTGTACTAATTAAAGAAAAAAAAAAAAAATATTTATAATTTATCATCAATTTTCTATCTTTTAGAATCTAGTTTACTCTGAAATATTTGATCTCAGGTTTTGAAAATATTATTGCTAACAATAATATGCAAATTATCGCTATCAATGATGGTAGATTATCCTCAGGGGTAGGATCAAAAAAGCTGTTCAAGACTCAGTACAGAACTAACGATTCACTTAATACTGAGTGTAACATCTTGGCTTGGTTTTTTAAATTATGATTAGATATTGCCATTGCAATACGAAGCTGCTTATCTGGTGAAAAATATAAATATAAAATGAGCACTAGTCAGTCGATATATATCTAGTCATCTTAAAATGCGGCTACTAAAGTGTAGTAATTGTAAGGCTATAGTTACTATTGTAAACTAGTACAAGCTTTACAACTCCAGTACTAGATGTCTATGTAGCACTTTGATACTTATATATATAGTGCTTGAGCCGTTAAGCTTGTACCAGTAATTTTTATAAGCTGTTTCACTGTTTGAAAAAAAATTTCAACTTAAGCTCCGATTGATAAAAAATTTTCTTTTTGGCAGGACCAGCACAGCCGCACACCGAAAAAAAAATTGATTTTAAAAAAAAAAAAAAAAAAAAAAAAACTTTTTACTTTAATCAATAACTTTCTTTTCCATTTATATGAACCTATTCACAAGATCTATTAGATCAATAACAACCATGACTGTCAATACAACAGAAGTTATTACTCCAAAATTACAAGGACGAAGCTTGTATGAACATATCAAGCAACCAAAAACCATTTTGGCTCCTTTAGTAGATCAAAGTGAATTAGCATTTAGAATTTTATGTCGAAGATATGGTGCAGAATTATGTTATACACCAATGTTTCATTCAAGATTATTTCATGAAGACAAAAAATATCGTCGAGATATGTTTGATGAAATGGATGGTAATCCCGAATTTGATAGACCATTAATTGCACAATTTTGTGCTCATGAACCAGAAGATTTTTTGAAAGCAACACAGTTAGTTGTTGGTAGATGTGATGCGGTTGATTTGAATTTAGGTTGTCCTATGGGGATTGCAAATAAAGGTCCTGATAAACGATATGGATCATTTTTAATGGAAGATTGGGATAGAATTTATAATATTATTAATTTAGCTCATAAAAATTTACCTATTCCAGTTACTGCAAAAATTCGAGTTTATAAGGATAAAGAAAAATCTTTAGAATATGCAAAACATGTTTTAAGTGCTGGTGCACAATTTTTAACAGTTCATGGTAGAACAAGAGATATGAAAGGTCAAAATTCTGGTTTAGCTGATTGGGAAACTATTAAATATATTAGAGATAATTTACCAGCTGGTACAGTTTTTTTCGCAAATGGTAATAATATTTATCCAGAAGATCATAAAAATTGTTTAGATTTTATTGGAGCTGATGCAGTTATGGCTGGTGAAACTCCATTATATAATCCAGGTATTTTTAATATTCACAAACAATCTATTGATGATTGTTATCCAAGAGTTGATAAAATTATTAGAGAATATTATGAAATTTGTAAAACTGTTACTGGTAATGCATCAAAAGCATCAATGAAAGCACATTTTTTTAAATTATTAAGAAACTTTTTACCATATGCTATTGATATTAGAAATCAAATTGGTTCAATTAGAAAAGGTGAATATGAAAAATTTGAAAATATTGTTAAACAAGTTGAAGAAAGAGTAGAAGAAATTTTAAAGAATCCTGAAAATAAGGATGAAATTGTTATTGGTGAAAGTTATTATAAACAAATCCCTTATTGGAGATGTCAACCTTATATTAGAACTAAATTTGAAGAAAAATTTGATGCACCTGTTGGTACTCATACTTCAAAAAATATTGAAAAAGAAGTTGAAAAAGAAATTAAAAAGGATGAAGTTATCGAAGGTATTAAAAAGGCTGAAAGTAATGAAACTTCTGAAAAGAATGAAATTACTGAAAATAATTCAACCAAAAGAAAGCTAGAACAAGATGATGAAGAAAAAAATGAACAAAACAAAAAGCATGAACAAGAACAATAATAATTATTTGAAAACTACATTTCAATAATTAAGCATAGATATATAGAGATTCCTTTTTTATAATTTATATTTATATTTACTAATAGATTCACTAACCTCAAAAGAATTTATTTTCTCGTATACTAGAGTATTTATATATATATTAATCAATCGATATATCGTCTGGCTATTTGTATAGTTTGAATTAAGACATTTGATTGTTAATTCGGACATCTATATATCTAATATTGATTATAAATTATAGGATTTCCTACATGTATATATGAAGTTCTACACGCGTAATCCAGGACTGGTCGATCTCGACAATACATTGGATTTGAATTAATTAATTAATGCGTATATTATAGATATGTGGCTAGAGATATCGATCTGGAATTTACTTAGTACTGCTGCTCAACTTTTATATTTTATAACGTCATAAATGACATTGCAAATTAGAACCTTAAGTGACAAGTATATGATGACCTTTATCGATATATATGCATACCAAATCCAGACCTCGAAGGGTGGTGGTTGAAATTCTGTCTTTATTATGCTCCAGTCTCTACATTGTATTCGAAGTGAACGCGGTAGAATTCCTAGGCTTAAAATGTAGACATTTTACGTCCAGCGAAAAAAAGAAACCTAATTGTCTGATCTCGAGTCTCACTATATAATTTTTCAAGATTGACTTAAGATCAAATTGATAAATTTTTCAAAACCACAAAAATTACCATACTCTACAATAGATGGTCTTTTCAATCCAAAAAAAAAAAAATATTGATACATTTACAGACAGAACATATTCCACAATATACTTCCAATTTATCGTTAAAGAAAATGAAATATATCTGGGCGTATGGAATAAAAATAATGATGCATGAACAAAACAATTACTACTTATTTTATTTTAGACAAGCTTAAAACCCACCTTCCCAATTTTTTTTCACCATCGGTCCCGATCGGGAACATTTATACTGCACTAACAGCTTGAATCTCTTCAATTCTCATTGGGTGAAAAAAAAATTTGTGAAAAAAAAAAAATTTAGTACCAAAATTTTATATATTTTTTTCTCTTCCTTTTTTTTTTTTTTTTTTCTCTTCACAGTATCTTTAAAAAGTCTTTTGAACCATCCAAGTACGACCTCTTTCGTTTTTTTTTTTTTAAATCCTAGAAATTTAATAGACTTCATATATCACACAAAAAAATGTTTGCACGAAAGGCCATCATGGGTACTGCCGCACGAGGCGTACGATTCAATTCTACTAATGCATCTTCATACGTTACTAAAGCATCATCATTATTATCAACTATTACTAATAAAACTTCATCAACCATCAAATGTGCTACCTATTGGTCAAAAGTTGTTGCTGAATTAGGTAAACAAGTTTATTTAAAAGAAGGTTTCAGTCCACCATCTGGCGCTCAATTTAAACAAGTTTTCCAAGAATTACAAAATCAATCAAAGACTTTATTAGCTAAATTTCAACAAAATCCTCAAGCTATGGTTCAATCAGCTAAAAACTTCAATAAACAAGATGCTATCAAATATGGTTCAATTACTGTTCAATTATTCGGTATGTTTGCTTTAGGTGAAATGATTGGTCGACGACATATTGTTGATTATCCACATCACTAAAGAGTAAAAAAAAAAAAAGAATTAATTATTATTTATCATATATATTATATACTCATAACGAGAAAATCTAATGCTTTTTATTGTTATCAGAAATTTTTCTTCTTTTTGATCCTTCAATCATTTCTTGTTTTTGTTTTCGTTTATAATCATGAGATTTTTGGATTTTTGAACTTAAATGAACAACTGTAGAGATTTCTTTTCTATCAATTGGTTTTTTACGTAATTTTTGTTTTTCTCTATCATTTAATTTCATTGAATTCATCCATTCTTCAACTTGAATACCAGATTGTTTCATAACATTAACAACATTTTTAACTGCAGATCCATCATCTTTTGTATAAAATGTAACTGCTTTACCACTTCTACCTGCTCGACCTGTTCTACCAATTCTATGAACATAATCTTGGGATGTTTGTGGTATATCATAATTAATAACCAAGTTAACACCTTGAAAATCAATACCTCTTGCCAAAACATCGGTACAAATTAATACCCAAATATCACCTTGTTTAAATCTATCAACAATTCGATCTCTTTGAGCTTGAGTCTTTTCAGAATGTATTGCATCAACATTGATATTATCATAAATTAATTCATGATATAATGCTTTTGCTCTCGCAACAGATTGTAAGAAAATAATTACTGGTGGTTTAAATTCTCCATCTGTTATCATTTGTTTAATTGCAATTAATTTACCTTCTTCATTACCAGTGAAAATCAATTTTTGATCAATTGTGTCACTAGCACCTTCTTTTCTACCGATAATAACTCTAATTGGATCAATCATAATACTATTAGCCATTTGTTCAACCCCACTTGGAATTGTAGCACTAAACATTGCTTTCCTTAATTTATTACTTGTACATGCTGCTAAAATTCTATCACTTTGAGCTGCAAAAGTTTTCATATGTAATTTTTCTTTTTCTTCTTCATCCTCATCATCATTATTTTCATTTTCTAATTCTTTTTTCTCTAATTTTCTTAATTCTTTTTCACCTTCAAATAATTTATCTGCTTCATCAAATACAATATATTGAACCCTTGATAAATCAATTACATCTAATGAATCTACCAATCTTCTTGGTGTACTGATAATAATATCAAATTTTTGTTTTGACATTGCATCTTTATGAAATTTTGCAGCATTTGCTTTATTTAAAATACAAATATTTAAATCTCTTCCTTTACTTAATTTTAAAAATTCTTGATAAATTTGTGTTGCTAATTCTTTAGTTGGTGAAATGATTAAGCATCTTATACCTTCATTTGAATGTTGTTTTAATGATTGAACTAATGGAATAGCAAATGCTAAAGTTTTACCACTACCTGTTGGTGCACATGCAATAATATCTCGATCCCTTAACATAATCGGAATTGCCTCTGATTGAATTGGAGTTGGATTATCGAAATTTTGTCGTTGTAAATTTCTTAATAAATGCGAATGTAAATCAAATCGATTTTTTAGATCATTAAATGATCCAATAGGTAAAGGTATATCTTCACCAGTAACCTTAATTTTATGTTTTGATCTATGTGTTTTGGCCTGTTCTGGCTTACTAATAGTTAATGGTGTTGGTTTATTATCTTCATTCTCAGAATCATTATCATTATTTTCTTGTCGCTTCTTTTTATTTTGTTTTTTGGCACTTTTACTTTTAAAAAAATCTAGTTCTTTATCAACTTCAAATTCTATATTTTTATCTTCAACATCTTCTCTTTTATCCTTTTTGATTTTTGTACCTCTTGTTAATAACTTGAATGCATCCATATTCTGTTGTATATATTCTATAATTTATTAAATTATCTTGATAAAAATGGGTGCTAAGTTAGTAATTTGATATATATTTATATATTCTTTTCGGATAAAAAATATAAATAAATAGAGAAAAAAAAAAAGATTGTCTATAGAATAAGGAAAAAAAAAAAATTTGAGTCCCTTAGTAGTAGTAAGAATTTTTTTCTTAATTTTTGAGGGTGGCGCGCGCAATAGACTGGTCTATAAAATTTCCATAGGTTGCGATCTCTACTATTATTTTTGGCACAAAAAAAAGTGGTGATAGAACACACCCCTAGGATAGAATTCTGCAGACCAGGCTACGAGCCGCGCGAGTATCGTTCTTACTAAAGCATGAACCTTTTCTTCCTACCTAACCCACCTAGGCTTGTACGGCAGGTACTGCCAAAATTTTATGCTCACAAAATTTTTTTTTCCATCAAACGACAAATTTTTTTTTTTCACCACTCAAAAAATATAGAAAAAAAAAAATTTCATTCAATAAAAATAATAGTATACAACAAAAATGATTAGACGACTACCTTCACAACCAATTAATAGAGTATTTATTAGAACTTTAACCTACTCACAAAGCAGTAAGCTTGGAAGAGGACTCAAAAAACAAGAATCAGATTATTTAACATCATCAACTGGTATTACATATCCAGGTAATGCAGAAACATTACAACCAGCTAAAAACTTATTAGGTGATAAATTTCAATTACCAGATAATATCATTTTACAAACCTTAACACATAAATCATTTGCTCATGGTAAAAAACCTTTTAATGAACAATTGGCAGATTTAGGATCCCAATTTTTAAGATTAACTTTAAGTTCATATGCAATTACTCAACCTACATCAAATCAAACTGCTATTAATGGATGCAATTTTGATATCGATCCAAAAGTATTAAATGCTTTATCATCAGTATCAGTCTTATCACAATTATCAAACAAATACGAATTAAATAAAAGCATTTTCTGGAAAAACCCTCACCCTACCCAACCTCCACATCGATCTGGTGAAAATAGTGTCACCGCTAAATGTTTAAATGCACTAGTTGGTGCTGTATATTTACACCATGGGCAAAATTCAGCAATTGAATTTGTTAAAACTAAATTAATTGATGGTGATCATTCTATATTAAGCATTTCTGAACAAATTGTCAAAAACTAACCGTAATTATTAGAGAGAGAGTAAGAAGAAAAAAATAGCAAAAGATGGAAGGAGTAGACTAAAAAGTTGTGTATATATTATTTTTATTATTATTATTATTAATGAATTCAAGACATGTAAATATTATTATCAATTCTTTTTTTTTTTTTTTCTATCAATATTAAGGATTCTCAGATTGGATCAAATTTGTAGAACTAATTTAGTTTTTTTTTTTTATGATCAATAAATAAAGTTTTAAATTAGTATCATTCTAAAATCATAAAAAAAAAAAAGAATGCAATAATTAGATATTATTCTATTTTAGAACAAATTCTAAATCAAAACATTCATCTTTTTTTATTAGAGAATTGGAAGAAGGAAAATAAAAAAACTGAATGGCTGGTCAAACCGTATTCCTAAAAAAGTTAACAGAATTTTTTCAAGTGCATGCTTTTTATATGAAAAATAGATGCTGCATTAGATGCACGAAAAGCGTAAAAATAATTTTTTTTGGGCGTCGGAACCGATCTAACACATCCAAATATTTTTTTGATTTTTTTTTTTTTTTTTTGGAACCCCCTGTTCTCTCTTTTCTATTCTTATTTTCTAAATTTCGTATGCAGTAATATCTTATTCATCCTAAATCTGTCGTCTCTCTCTCTTTTTTTTTTTTTCTCCTCTATTAAATACATATCTGTCTGCTGTCACAATTTCACAACTTCTATCTCAATTAGCAAAAACAATTTTAACAGACATTTCTATATTGATCATTATTTGTTTATATTGTAACACGCGACTGAATTCACCTCCTCGACAAATAAACATTACAAAAAAAACAATATGGAAAGGAGTTCTCACGCTTCAAGTGGGAGCGCTAATAATGATAATGATATGAGTAGATATCATCAAACATTTTGTCATTATTTAGGACTTGATAGTACAAAAGGACTACAATTACGTGAAGGTGGTAATAAAGCTCGTGCAAAATTATTAAATTTACCTCAAGAACAATTTAGTGAATTAGCAACAGATGTTCATGATGAATTGAATAGAAGACAACTACCTCATGATCAAAAACCATTACATTTACCTCCAGTAGACCATTTACATCCAAAAAGAAACCAAGGTAGAGAAAAATTATCAATATTACCGCCAAATAGATTTAGTGATTTATGTGTTGATATTTTATATGGAATTGAAACTAGATACCCAAAAGCTGTTCAAATGAATTATCAATCAAGTCATTCACAATCATCATCACAAAGTTTTACAAACCCTCCACAATTAACTGATTATCCACCAGAATTGGCATCAAATAATACTTCTAATGATTATCAACCAGAATTTGAATTTGATGATAAAAAACCTGTGGGTCAAACTTTACAACAAACTAGAATTATACCTGAAAAAGGAATGTTAGAAGAAAGTGATGGGGAAGAAGAAGAAGATTATGAAGGTCAATATGAAGAAGATATTGATCCAAGAGCTTCGGTTTTAGAATCAATAGCTGAAGAAGATACCAAAGAAGATGAGAATATACAACATAAACAAATTTATAGAACAAGCAAAAGATTAAGTGGTGATAATTTCTTAGTAAATCATAATCCTTTACAAAATTCGTCAACAATAGAAAGTACTACCCCACCACCAGAATCACAGTTATCAGCAACTGGTAATGACAGTTATTTTGAAGGTGGTAGATCTATTACATCAAGATCTGCGAATACTACAAATACCTATCAAGATGATGATCTACATGAATTAATTAGAGATAGAGATGAACAAATTCAAATGCTGGTTGATGAAGGTTCAAGAATGGATGAAACTATTAATAAATTAGAAGCTCAGTTATCAGAAAGTGAAGAAATGAAAAATAGTTTAGTTGATGAAAATGGTAGATTACATGATTTAGTTAGTGACTTAGAGAAACAAAAAGAAGAACAATTAAATGATTTAAATAATATTAAAAATTCTAAAGATGAAGAAATATCTGGGTATCAAAATCAATTAAGAGATATTGAACTTAAATTAGCTGATGCAGAAAAAGAAAAATTATCTTTACAACAAAATAAAACCAATAATGATGATTTAAAAGATTTACAAAATAAATTAGATAAAATTGTTTTAGCAAAACAAGCAATAGATGATGAAAAAGTTAAATTACAATCTAAACTGGATAATGTTCAATCACAATTGGATGAAACCACAAAACAATTAGATGAAGTTAGACAATCTAAGGACCAATTAACTACAGAATTAACTCAAGTTAAAGAATCAAGAGATCAATTAGAGCAACAATTAAAAGATTTAAATGAAAATTTTGAAAAAATTAATAATGAAAATGATGATTTACGTACTACTATTCAACAACAAAGTGAAAAATTATTGACAAATCAACAAGAAACTGATGAAGAACATCAAAAATTAACAAAGACAATCACTGAATTAAGAAATACCCTAACTGATCATGAAATGACAATCATGAATATGAAAAATGAAGCTGATCATTCATCAAGATCAATAACCACTACTAACACAAATACTACTTCAACATCAACAATTGATGAAGCTACATTACAGAAAAAATATGAGAAATTAAAGAAAGATCATTCAAAACTAAATAAAGAATTAGAACAACAACAAAAAGTTACTGAACAAGTTAGATCAGAAGCTAGTGCATTTTTAGAAGAAATGAGAACTTTAGCAACTAATCAATCATCATGGGATTCTTCAAATACTTCATTACAAGCACAAGTTAGTGATTTAAAAGTTGAAGTACAAGAATGGAAATCAAGATATTTAAGAGCCAAATCTCAAGTTAGAAATGCAAGATCATCAACATATTATCAACCAACAACTTCAAGATCAATATTCCAACCATCAATGGCATCATTAGAAAAATCACAGTCAGCTTTTTATGATGAAGAATATGGTTTAGTTAGAGATACATCAGTTCATCAATTTCAAATTGCAGTTGAAGATTTCTTATTAAAATCTAGAACAGATGTTTCAAATTTATTAGATCATTTGCATACATTAGTTGTTGCAGCAAGAAGAATCAATCAAGATATTACAGATAATGATAAATCAAGTGAGATGGTACAATCAGAATTAGCACAATGTACTTCAATGATTTCAACAACTGCAAATAGTTTAATTACAACAACAAGAAATCATGTTACAAGTGGTGGTATTGCACCTATTGCTGTATTAGATGCAGTTGTTAGTGATTTATCAAGTGCTGTTATTGAATTAATTAAAGTTGCTAAAATTCGACCACAAGAAGATTATATTAATGATCCAAATGATTTACCACCTCCAAGACCAGAAAGTAATGAATATCATGAAAACTATAGTAGTAGTTATGTTGATACTGCAACAACCGGTACATTTGGAACATCAACAAGTAATGATTATTCTTTTGATAAGAGATCTGAAAAGTTGAATACAAATTTTAATGGACCACCACCGCCAGTTCCTCCAAAACATTCTAATAATACTAACAATAATAATAATAATAAATTGAATGAAATTGAAGAATATGATGATGATAAAGAATATGAAAGTTATGAAACTGATTTAAATGATATAAAAGATTATAAATCAAGTGATTTCAAATCAGATTATAGTTTTAGTAATGGTAAAGAAAATATTAATTATGAAAAAAACAATGTAAGTGACATAAAAAAAGAAAAAAATTTACTAACAAATAATAGAATAAAGTTGATTATATTATTGAGAATAATAACAACAGTCAAATTGATAGAAAAAATACTGATACAACTGATTATACTAATTCAACAGGTTTATCAAATTATGAAAACCAAAATAAGAGAATTTCATCATCAAATTACAGTAAACGAGAATCAATGTCAAGTTATAATAATAATAATAATACTCAAAAAGATCAAAAACGAAGAAGTTCATTAACTTATAATGATTCTCTAAATCAAAAACAAGATTATAATAATAATAATAAAGACAATAAACGAGATTCTGCAATTACATATAATACATATTATGATCCAAATAACAACAATAAT
>JAJLUL010000044.1:0-38293 GCA_030564325.1 Blastobotrys capitulatus
AAAAACTAAAAAATAAAAAAAAAATAAAAAATGGAACGACTTCCACCTGAAATTCATTTGATCATCTTTGAAAAACTTAAACAATTAACTCCAAACAGATTCCATTTAACCAAGTACTTTGGAGTTAATATTTTATTCTTTAAAGAATTGTTGAGATTGGTATATACTGATGAAAAATCAATTCAAGAACTTTTACTATATTATTATTTAAAATGTAATGATACTAAAAAACCTTTAACTGCTCAAGAAGTTGCTCATATCAACCATTATTATATGCCACATTCTAAATCATTAACAACTTATTATCGCTCAAAGGTTAACTCTTTTCAGTTTAATAACTCTCCTTGTAAATCTTTATTGGTTAATGACTTAATTGCTTGGTGTATTGATGAGGGCATTAAGTTTAGTTCAATTCAAAATATTGATATTTCAGTTTCAGATCATAGTGAAGAAATTTTAAACAATATTATCAACAACGAAAAGGATAAGGAAGTAAAAACTAAAGAAATTAATTTACGCATCTCTCCAGTAAATAAAAAAAGATTATCAGACTATTTAAAAACTAAAAAAGACAATTTTAATTTTAATTTGATCAAAATAGAATATCAAACTGAATCTGATTTGAAAAACTCTGATTCTGAGTATACTGATTTCCAGTTTTTTTTTGATTTGAATAAATTGGGGGTTAAAAAGTTATCATTAATTTTAGGTTGGTATGATTTTATTTTTGCGGATATTAAAGTTACCAATTATTTATCAAGAATGACTGAAACAATGGTTAATTTGGAAGAATTAACAATTAACCATATGGCTGGACTGTTTGAATTAAACGCTTTAACAATTGATAATTCTATACCAAATTGTTTTAATACATTAAAATCATTGTGTATATCTGGATTTAGAATTGGTGGAATTAGAGAATTTTTTGAACATTCTTGTAAATATTTAAAAAATTTAGAGTTTTTTGGTTTTGAAATAGGTTTAATAGATTTAGGCGAAGATGAAACAGAATCAGAATCAGAATCAGAATCAGAAGATGAATTAAAATCAGAAATGAATGAAAGTATTGAATTTATACAAGAAATCAAAGAAAATAAACCTGATTTGAAATATGCTAGAATCTGTGACTCAAAACAATTTTATTTTACCATCAAGAGTGATGAAATTATTAATACTTTTAATGAAGGACTTGGTCCAGAATTGTTAAGATTATATAATACATTATTTGAATTATTCACTGTTAATAAAGCAGCAAAATTATACATTGATATTAAAAATAATAATGATGCTGGGTTGTTTATTAAGTTTATTGAAAATTTTGATGAATTTCATGATAGTTGTTTAATATTATCAAGAAAGAATTATTTAACCAAGAAATGTTTTGCAAAGAATGAAGCAAAATATTATAAAATTACAAAAAGTATTACAAAAATTGATACTGGTGAAGTTTTACTTGAACCATTTCAAGGTGGATTTGAAATTATTAATGATTTGGAGAATTTAAAATTATTGTATAGTTGGGAACATGGGACTAGATATTATGGTCCTGTTAATTGGGATTTATATGAAAATTTTTTTAATTTATTGTTAAAAAATACTAAAATTGATAGTTATTGGAAAAAGACCCAATATGGAGAAACGTTTTATCAAGATGGAGGAGTTGAAGATATTAAGCGTTACGAAACTTGTTATGATAATAAAAATTTAAATAATAAATTGAAAGATTTAGGATTTAGGATTTAAAATTTTATAATTTTATTTATATATATTTAGTTAAATTTATTTTCTATAATTATTTTTCTTTTTAATATATTTTTTATTTTTAAAAATTTATAGAATTTTAATATATCAATTTCTTTGTGCTGTATCATTATAGCATGAGGTAGAATACAAGCTATGGTATACCATGTATATACCTGTATATGGTAAATTTGAATTAAATCAATGCTACCGATTTTTTGGTCATAGCAGCCTAACGTAGTACTATCAGAACATCAAGAAAAGCCGCAAATGCTTTAACAAATATTAAAGCTTGAGCATTACTAGGTAATGTATATTACTAGGTAATGCATATTATCCAATGATTAACTCAGTCAATAAATTTAAACCTTTAACCAAAGGATATGCAACGATCGGTGATTTGTGATAATCAATAGCCAAATAATTTTCTAGGCTATTTAGCTTAAAATCTTTAGATCAACACTTTTAATAAAAATTCATGGGGAGTATATGTTGGTGTAAGCAATAGAAAAATTTACTAGTTGAATGGGTATAAATTTCAACTTGCGCTAGACTATGTATTGATAATTGTATATTTAAATTAGCATCATACGTATACTGATGATTTGATCATCTATAGGGCTACAAATTTTTTGAAATATAGAAAAGTCTGAAATTTTTTAGGTGAAAATTAGGAGAACATCTAACTATACAAACTATTAGACACACCAAGAACTAATACCATTAAATTAATCCATTATTTATTTGAACAGCGTGTTTTACGACAAGAGTTTAATAGACTACCTTGTCGCAAAGATGCACTGGTATCATCAATAAGTTGTCGTTGTTCTTCATCCAATTCAGCCATGTCTAGTCTTTTGTTCTATAACTATGGCTATTGGGTTTACAATTTAAAAATGTTTTCGCGTAAAGAATAAATTAAAAAACTAGACAAATTACTTTGTTTATATAGAAATAATAATAGTAATAATAATAATAAAAATAAACTGTATTCACATAAGTTTCTTTTTATAAATACAATTAATAGTTTAGAGCCGTTCAATCAACTCCTTTGCACAATTATGTGTTAGCATATGTAGATCAACATATGATACTGCAACATACCTCGTTAATAGTACGGAAGAATTTAGCACTGAAGTTTTATTAATGAACCTAAAATTAAAATTGTACAGGTTCAATTTCTCAAGAAAAAGCCCATTATCTTTTTAAAAAACAAAATTAAAAGTTAATCTGAAATAATAATATCAAACTAACGACACTACTGTTGCACACAAAGATTATGGATGAAAAATTTAAGCCTTTGAAATACAATTGATCCTATTTAAGAGCTATAGATAAAAATTTTACTCCAACGTTTTTTACAATTCAGGCTTAATTTTACAACATGAAAAAAAAAAAGGCTTGATCAAAATATATTCAAATTATTTGCTAATTTCTTTAATTCTTTGCACCAGCTGCAAATTGAGATACAACACGGTACATTTTAGCTCCTTGGATCCTTTCGGTGTCTAGCTCTAATTAAGTTGGTTGGTAGTTTGGAGCAAACTAGGATAAGATGGAGCATTTTAGAACCAACCAATTCTAAACTATAAAACTATGATATAGCTGTGATGTATACATGTAGAGAACTTCTTAGAATCGAACTTAAAATTTTGAAATATGATTGATCATATTTAGCAGCCTATAGATAGAAATTTTACTCTAACGTTAATTCAGGCTTGAATATCTATCTACACAATGGTTTTTTCACAAAAAACTCCCAACCTTAAATAAGCTTGAGTTCAAGCTATATTAAGATCTACGATAGATCGATGCGCTCGATCGAGATCTCTGGCCGCGCAAGAGCCGCACTAAAAACAACGGCTGCTCTGCGCGCACGCAATTCTTAATTTTACAACATGAAAAAAAAAAAAGGTTTGATCAAAATATATTCAAATTATTTGCTAATTTCTTTAATTCTTTGCACCAGCTGCAAATTGAGATACAACACGGTACATTTTAGCTCCCTGGATCCTTCCGACGTCTAGCTCTAAATTGGAAGGCATTCTTGACCCGTCTGCGCCCGCGAAGGTGCTACACCCCCAGGGACCTGATCCATGCACTTCTTCCAAGTTTCCAATCAATGGCATAGCTTCTCCATAGCCTAATGGGACAAAAATCATTCCTAAAAGCATGTTAGTATCGTGGATTAATGAAAATTTTTCATGTTGAAAGTTCGTGCGGCTCGTGCGGCTCAAAAAATTGATGTGTAAAAAAAATTACACATCAATTTTTTTTTACTCGCGGGGACCGACATCACTTTTTTTTTTTCGCGGGGACTGACTCCCAAATAAAGGGTTCAAAATGTTACATACCATGATGAGCAAAAGTACTAATTGAGTTCATAATAGTAGCTTCAGCACCAGAGTTTGGAGAACCAGTTGAAGTGAAAACACCAACCATCTTGTTGATTAAAGCACCTTGGACCCATAAACCACCTAAAGAATCGATAAAAGATTTAACTTGAGCTGGCATGTTACCAAATCGAGTTGGATAACCAAACAAGAAACCATCATACTTAGTTAAAATATCTGGAGTTGCAATTGGATCATCAGCTTTTGGTGGAGCATGCATTTTAGCCAAAATTTCATCAGACAAAGTTTCTGGGAATTGGAAAATATCAGCTTTACCACCTGCTTTAGCAATACCTTCAGCTTCAGCAGCAGCTAATTTTCTAATGTGACCATAGGTTGAATAATAAATAATAGCGATTTTTGCAGACATTTTTTACTTGTAGTTTGTTTGTTTTTTTAAATCAATTGAATTGTTTTGATTGAATTGATAGAGAAAAAAAAAAAATTTGGGGGAGGAAAGACAAAGATATTTATATTATTTTTCAAATTGTTTATTAAGAAAATTAAAAAAAAAAAAATGCACTCTGACGTTTCGGGAAATTTCTTTGTCCATGCGTGACGAAATTAAAAAGTAAAAAATAAAAAAATAAACAAAAAAATCGTATACAAGCTATGCATAAAAAGCTGAGGGGGATTTTTTTATGCGGTGCCTATAGTTGTTTAATCTTAATTAGTAACAACGGTGCTCCGCTAAGTTTATGCTGGTTCTGTGGCTGATTTCATTGTGTGGTGTTTAGGCACTAGTAACCTGAAAACGTGGATCTCCGGTATTGCATAATAAAACATTACCAATAAATTACTAAAATTATTCTAAGCATTAAAGCATGGGTTACTGTATGTACCATCAAAATTAATAATTGTTGAGTGTCCCTATCCTTGATTGATTGATTGCAAACTTTCAAAGATAGGGGTTTTTTTATTATTATTACGATCTCATACCAAGTACCAGTATAGTGTACAGTAACTACGCATTTTTCAATCTACTATAGTTGATAACTTCTGAGCATATTTTCGAAAAAAATGATATATCGTGGCTTCTAATTGATTCGATTGCTCGTATAATAAAATTTTATTTCAACTATCAACTCGGATAACCTTTTTTTTTTTTTTTTCTGTTCTGAATATTTTTTAACAAACTCAGATTATAAATTATTTTAATAAACATTTAGTCAATACTTTTGTAATACGATATATACTATTATTAAAAAATTTATATAGATCTATATTTATTGTAGATTCAAAAATACAGAGTTTATTAATTCATTGGACCAAAAATACATCCATCTTAGTAGTGTTATATTGTAATAATATGTATCAGTGACTATAATGGTTTATCGATGATGATCCGATATCTCTAAATATTTTGTCTGACGTGTTATCATTTGTTTTGTTTTTAACTTGAAATTTTACTAGATTAGGCCACTTTTAGTAAATTTCTGGAGCTCCTACAAAATCTATGGTGTAAGCCAATCATTTAATGAGCCCACTAAGTGAGCTAAAATGATAATATTTTTTCTACAAGGATCAACATTTTTAATTTTTCAAATTTATCAGGTATGATAATATATTATTCTTCCTGAGAGTTTAGTGTTCCAATGTACAATGGATGTTGGGTTATAAATGTACAAGTTGTACCTGTATTAGACTAAGAATTGTTCATAGGTGGCCGGTAATAAAATCTTACGTGTGGAGAATCAAGTTTTTTATATGTACAACTATATACCGTTACAACAGTAAGTGATAATTAGTTACACTTAGTATACTGTAGTAATACACTAGAGCTAGCTCGGATTATTTTTTCCAAGCACGTTTTTTTTTTTTTTTTTTTGTTTGTAGAAGCGTGTTTAATAACTAGAACCAGTACGGCTGTGCCGGGTTTCTTACTAAAAGACAAAAACGATTAAAGCAAACTATGGAGCTACACAAAGCATCATATTGAATTTAAATCAACCAAGAAATCGATGAGAATATTGTTAGTATAATAATTAGATTACGGTAATTTTGATAACTTATCAACGTATCAGTGATTATTAAGTTAAAAGTATGTAAGTAACTTTAATATAATGTAGGACTGCCAGTACCTTTAGAGGAATTCAACAGGTACTGGCTGTAAGAGTACTGTTAGATCTTAAATTGCTTGCAATGAAACGATATTAAAAGCTAAACTACAGCTCTAGAGATATACAAGACTGAATCTACTAAATTTGAACAACAGATTTTTTTTGATCAGCCGCATCCAATGTGCCAGTTAAAGGTTCCAGATAGCACCTACTGTAGTGATTAATTATGTACAATCGACGCTGTATGTTTGAAACTTAATAATAGATTACCTTTTTCATAAATTTGGTTTTACCCGTTACATAATTTTCCGCCTCTTCGTGCTTAGTGTAGCTACGTAGCTCCATTACTAGTAATAAATGAGTAAGAGTAATTTTTAATGCTGGGAAATTTTAAGCTGTTTGTAGCTTTTTCTCCATTAAGTTCGACTATTGGCTGTGTATTGTTATTAATCAATTGAAAATTAGTATCTAGTCCTATCACATTATTACTAAAATTCTACCAATAAATAGCACGATTTAATGCCCTTGCTCATTCAATGATCGATGCATATATTGGCGTGATAATTAAGTATAACTGTTTCTAATTGCAGTATACTCTGATATAAGAGTTTTCTGAATGAGGGTTGATTATTAATTAAAACACTGTGTTATAATATATCAATAATATATCAATAATATTGTAGTAATATTTTTTATAAGTAACCAAGTATAACATGCTACAGTTTTTTGTATGTTGATCTCAAGGCATCTGTAAATCTAACATTATTGATATCGATGTTTACGTACACTAAGGAGAAATGCTCAAGTTAGAATACGCATTAATTTTCTTCCTGCTGAATTTAGATATAGATACTTATTTTTTCATGTCAGTGCATACTACTAAGAGCATACTCTTACTAATTTATATAGTATTTTTGAATGTTTTGATATTTGATACCCATTTTAGTTAAAATTGATAAAATTGGTAACTTGATTTCTTAAAAAAAACATATACACTGTATCCGGATATCCAAGTAGGTATAATTGCTTTGTGGTGACTTCACCTAGAAACCATAAAGCCGCCTAAATATTGGCGGACATGATTACAGATGATATTCTAAAGATAATCCTTATAAGCTTCTAATACTTAGTCATATTACAATATCCCTTACTACTAATTCTGTAAAGTATACTATAGTTGCCATCAACCAATCGGTAAAAAGTTTCAAAAACTATCGTGTTCTTAAAATATATATTTAAACTGGTCAATAAAAGTTTTTCCTGAATTTAAATGATTTTCGCCATGAACTGTTCTTAATTGAAAATATTAATATTTAAATACTTTAACTAAATATTACAAAGCTATTTTATAGGCTGTTAATACCATTTTGTTAGATTTGGATTCTAATGGTGTACAACGTTAAAACAAAATAAAGTAAAATAGTCTATTAATTCTGATTTTTAAAAAACAAATTCCATTTCATTTGAGTTTACTTTTAAGTGATTGGCTCTTTACTACCAATCAAGTTACATCAGCAAATAAATAAATATGTTGTTGTCGTTAAATCATTTATTTATAGTAGTAAATAAAGATATAGAGATTATATAAGAAAAAAAAAAATACAGGGTTCTAATTTATCATCCATAAATAAATAAAAAGCCCCGTTTATAGCCACCCTAATTTCACTATTAGATAAACCGCTAGGACAATACAATGGGGTATTACATTGATTAGTTCAATTGTTTTTTATAGATACTAGTGGCAGGGGGGAGGGGTGGTAAATTTTCATTAAAAATTAAGAAAAAAAAAAAAAAAAAACAGGTGAAATAACATAATTAATAATAGAAAATAATAGATAAAAGATTATTCAAATCTTTTACCGCGTTCAATAATCGTAATCTTTACTGGGATTCCATGTTCAGAATTTAGAATTTAATAGACTAATAATTAAAATATCCAATGTGGTACTAATCTTTTAATTCTTCTCTTGGCTCATATAATAATGAAATGAACAATATACAAACACTCTTTGATCATATGTTCAATTGTTTCTCTACCTCCACACCTCCACAACCATATTTTAATAAATAAATAGGAAATTAGCAATGGTTTGATATGGCATATAAACCGCTAAATCATAGATCGCGATATACCACGTACAATTTTATTGTACAAGTTATACATTATAAATATGATACCATATGCTTTAATAAAGTTACGTGCGCGCGATGAAGCCGTATTTAGTGCGGCTCATGCGTGATCGGGCTCCTAGGTATGTATACTGTATATCAGATATATAAAAGCTTGTACACATATACCAGGTACAACACTTGCACTCAACAATTTAAGAAAAGCTTCACAATTTTTCTTGTGAATCAATCGACCATTCAATCTTAAACGAGACTTCCTTTTGATTACCTGGTTGGGGATACACTATTTTTACTAAAATTATCCTAGCTAAGAGTCAATTTAATATTATATATGTTCAAACTATTTTTCTATTCGGTGCTCAAAATACACCAATCTGTAAAACCCCATGGTCCAGATCCATGTATATAGGTGATGGTACTCTATCCTGAAGAATGGAGCCCGCTACTACTACACCTACTATTAGTTACTACTACTACTACAATTAGAGGTCTATTAATAGAACCCCTTTCTGACTCGTTGGATGATTCATTCCTGTTGCTAAACCTATTATGTAAATAAAATTAATAATAAACAAGTTACGTAAAAGATGTTGTTTGTTTATTTATTTTTTGTTGGGAACATCTTGACGTGGAGGGTTTTTTTTTTTTTTCGATGGTCTAGTTCAGATTATTTCAGTTAAACTAACACTACTTAAATACAGTAACAATTGTTTTAAATTCTATTTCTTTACTTTACAACATTCAGTATCACACACAAACATATTTATAATAACATAATGTCACGAATTGTTACTAGAACAAGAAAAAGAAAAAGAGTTGAGCAACCAGTTGAGCCACCAGTTGAGCCAATATTCAAACCAGAACAACAAGCTTTATACCCAGGAGTAGAAAATCAAATAAAATCTACTATTCCAGGGATTAGAATGGAAGGAGAAGTTACACAATTAGGAAATAATTCTAGCGCTAGTAATAAAAACGACAATAATAAAAATATTGGTCAAGATGTTTTAAATCCAGACAATGGATTTGAATTTGAATATCCTGAAAATTCATCAATTTTAATGATTGATAAAGTACCAATTAAAATTCATAGAGCTGGTGCACAACCTGAAACTATTACACCAGGTAAATTAATTGAAGGTTTAAATATTAAAAATGATGCTAGATATAAACGATCTTTAATTGCAAACCGATTATCTGAATTCAAAGAAGATATTTTATTATCAAATGAAGTTTTAGGTGGTGTTACAACTAAAGTATTGCATGGCATGGAAGACAATAAGGTTTTCAAAGATCGAATTAAATTTGATGTTGAAAATGGTGAATTATTTGATCATGAAGGTAATGTTATTGAATCATGTGAAAAAGATGGAATTTGTGGTTATTATTTGGAATTGGTTGATAAAAAAATTTTTTTTACAATGGCAGATATTTTTTATTATGGATTTCTAAGTAAAAATCAAGATTTGGAAGATTATAGACCATGGCCAAAAGATGGAATTTGGTCCAATATGAAAATGGATAATATTGTTTTAAAACAATTTAAACCAATTAAAAAAAATGGGTCTGGGTGTGGTTTCCCAGGTAATTTTATGTTATTTAATGGGTTTGTTTTGGAAAAAGGTAAATATTACAATTTTGATCCAAACTTTGGTCCTAATGGTGGTGCATCTTGTTCTAGAAATAGACCTTTAGATGTTACTGAAATTTTAGATTCATCTAATAAAAAATTCTCTCATATTCCAATTCCTGTATTAATGGCTAATTCAACATTGGGTATTGATGAAATTGAACATCATGTTATCTTATTTTTGGATGGAAATATTTGGAATTCATCTCAAAATAATTTATTAGTTATTAAACGAGCTTTTTGGCTTGATTTTGTTGAAGACGGGTTTATTAGAACTTTGGGTTTTGTAAAAAATAATGTGCACCACAGTACTATGAAAAAATGTTTTTCTGTATATAAAAGAGGAAAAGATGGCGTTAGTTATTTTTATGAAACAAATGAATTAACTTTCAAAAAATATGGTAAAAAAGCCACTGAAAATGGTAAATAAGTTTACTAACCAAAATATTAATTTTACTAAACTTGGCTACAGGCTACAGGCTATTTATTTTTACTAACCAGATTATTTATTTAATTAATTGGCTATTTTTATTGATTATTTTTATTGATTATTTTTATTTTTATTTTTATTTTTATTGGTTATATTTAATTCTATTTTTATTAATTATTTTATTATTATATTTATTGTACACGTTCAATTTATTAGTAAGTTAATATATTATTTCTTTATTTCTTTAGTTATTTACTCTTTATTTTTATTATGTTTCTTCATATGTTAACAATTGTTGAACGCATGGACTGGGACTGGTACACAAATAATTTTGATGTTGCATGTTGATGTATCAGTTTAGGGATCCATTCTTATAACTTGAAACTCAATATATTATATAGTTTGTATATATGGATTATTCAGACCAAAATAGTTTACTACTTAGTTATATATTTAATATTTTAAAGGTCAGAATCGAAGTTAACAATTGCAGCTGCATCATGAAGCTAAGTCCTGATTCGATCGATCTGCATCATATATATGTATCCGGATACAATATATACAGTACTATGAGTAAGCCTCATATATTGCGGCTTTCACAGTCAAATCGATCACATGTGCAATATCGGGATATGCACAATACGATTCCCAACTGTTTATAGTTGAATGCATATTGATATTGATACTACCAGTGATCTTAATTGAGCCTCAAATTTATTGAAAATATCTAGCAGGAAGATGAATAAATTTTTAAACGGAATATGGGATAATTTATTCCATTTATACCCCAATAGTAACTAAAATTTACAAAGTACATTGCACGTAAAACATCATAATAGAAATATAACTTTCCTGTCATTAAACTCATGCATTAACTTTTTTTTTCTTATCTTTATACTATATACAAAATTAAATATATATAAAAAAAATGGTTATCTTTTTTTTTATTCTCTTGGTCGTTGAATTTTTGGTGCTTTTTCTTTTGGTTCAACAGGTAAAGTTTTTGGTCTATTATACAAATAATCTTTCTTTTTCAACATAATTTCTTCATCTTTAACATGTTTACCAGGATATAAAATTCGTTTATCAACTGGATGTAAATTTTGTTCTTGTTTTGGAATATTATTATTAGTATTTTTAGCATCTCTTGCTTTCCATAATCTTTGAATTTGTGATACACATCTCATACATAAGGTATGAGCTCTTTTATAATTACCACATGATGGGCATCTGTTTAAATTATTTAATGGATGTAATTGTTTTCTACCAGTTAATTGACGTTGTCTTTTTTTTTCATGTGATGTTTTCTTTTTTGGAACTGCTCTTAATAATCCTCCTAAATTAATACCAATACTAATACCAACCGGTGGCAGAAGTCTACCAAAAATTTGACCTAATGATGGAATAGCTTCAGTAGCTGATTTGGCTCTTGATAACATTATTATATTATATATTTGATTTGATTGACAAAAAAAAATTTTTGATGTTGAAATTTTTTAATTTTTTTAATAATGGGAGTAGTGTAGTGTAAGACAGTGCTTGAATAAAGTCCCAAAAAAAAAAAAAAAATGCCGATGAGCGCTATCACAGCTTAAATAGCCTTAAGCCTTTGTAACTCCTTAAAAAAAATAAAAATAGAATTTTTCACTAATAAAATTAAAAAATCCCCTGTGCCTATTATAACGGCTCCGCTATTTACTCCCACTTAAACTGTAAAAAAAAAAAACTTCATAACGTGTCTGTTGTTGTGTTTTTTTTTTGTTTTTTAAATTTTTTTTTTTCAAGGGGAAATTTTGGCGTTTAACTTCTTTCTTTCTTGACACCACATCCATAACTAAATTACAATATACAAACGATAAACAACAATGAGTGCACCTCAAGTTATTACACCAAATGCTAGTGTTGGTTTCGATACAATCCCACGACAAATCGAACGACGATTATTAAAAAGAGGATTTCAATTTAACTTGATGGTTGTGGGCCAATCAGGTTTGGGTAAAACTACTTTAATTAATACATTATTTGCTTCAAAATTAGTTGAATCTAGTGGTAGAAAATCAGCACAAGAACCAGTTGGTAGAACATCAGAAGTTCGAGCAATGTCACATGTTATTGAAGAAAATGGTGTTAAATTAAGATTAAATATTATTGATACTCCTGGATATGGTGATCAAGTTAATAATGAAAAATGTTGGGATACAATTGTTAAATATATTAAAGATCAACATTCTCAATATTTAAGAAAAGAATTAACTGCTCAACGAGAAAAGTTTTTAACAGATACTAGAGTTCATTGTGTTTTATTTTTTATTCAACCAACTGGTCATGGTTTAAAACCAATTGATATTACAGTTTTAAAAAAATTAACTGATATTTGTAATGTTGTTCCAGTTATTGCAAAATCTGATTCTTTAACTTTAAGTGAAAGAAAACGATTTAAAGAAGTTATTCAATCAGAATTTAGATATCATAATTTAAAATTATATCCATTTGATAGTGAAGATGAAGATGATGAAGATGATAGAGCATTAAATGATCAAATTAGATCAATGGTACCATTTGCAGTTGTTGGCTCAACTAATATGATTGAAGTTAATGGACAATTATTTCCAGGTAGAAAAAATAAATGGGGTCAAATTAATGTTATGGATGAAAAACATTGTGAATTTAGTTATTTACAACGATTTTTAATTACAACTCATATGCAAGATTTAATTGAAACTACTGCTCAAATTCATTATGAACAATTTAGATCTAAACAATTGATTGCATTAAAAGAAAGTTCATCAGGTAAAGATCAACAACAAACTAATAATAATACTAACCAAGAAAATCAACCAACTTCACCAAAACCTTCTGGTAATTTTGTTGGTCAAGCACCAACTGCTTATAAGAAATAAACAAAAAAAAAATATTCTTTTTATATAATTTATTTAAAAAATAGGGGTTTGCATTTAATTTTTTTTTTTTTTTAATCATCGTGGGTTTCATACTATTATTACTGTATTTCCGCTTTATTCCTTCTAAAAATTTAAATAAACTTTAATTATCTACTTATTACGTTACGATAAACGAAATATATCAATTAAGTTTTTTTTTAATATTTCTGTTTTAAACCTTGAAAAATTCTTCTTTTCTCGATCGGGGGATGCGTTATACTGTGCATGTATAAATTATCTTAAGTATACCTTTATGTAGTCTTAGATAATAAAAAAAAAAAGTGGCTGCAACATTTTTAACCTATTTACAAATTTCCAATTTCCAACAATTGTAATCCTTTTTTCGTCTTCTCCAAGTTTTGTCTTTAAAATCCCAAAAAAAGGTTAATTGAAAGCTTAATAGAGTATATATATAATGACTATAATAAAGATTCATTGGATGGTTCAATCGGCAATTTCTGGAGGATTTTGTCACTTAGCTAAAAAAGATCTAAAACAAATAGGGCTTTACTTTTAAGTCAAATTCTGGAACTCACCCCATAATAAAAATTTATCAAAGACTTTGTTTTAAGCGCATTATCTTTTTTTTATATATAAATTTTCAAGCGTGTTTAACACCACTTTTTTTTTTTTTTCTCTTGTGCGCAATATCTTAATTAAATTCACCAACATTTTTTTTGTTGTTTTTGTTTGTTTCCCAATTAAAAAATAAAAAAAAAATAGAAAAAAATCTTTCATCTTTCTAAATTATCACTTTTTTTTTTCAAGAATTAGAGAAATAATTTTTTTTCATCATCATTGAAAGATTAAATTATAGAGGATGAATGCCTTTGTAACTTTGCTGTACAACGATTCGTACTTGCCTGGTGCATTGGTTTTAGGTCATCGATTAAAAGAATTAACAAATAAACATTGTTTAATATTAGTTACAAATGAAGTATCATTAGGTTCAAAAGCTCAATTACAACAAGTTTTTGATGAAATTATACCTGTTGATACTATTATTGGTTCAAATAATGAAAATTTCAATTTATTAAATCGACCAGAATTAATAAAAGCATATACCAAAATTTTTGCATGGAAAATTAATAATAATAATAATAAATATAATAAATGTGTATTTTTAGATTGTGATATTTTAATTATTAAAGAAATTGATGAATTATTTAATTATAATATTGATGAAAATTCTATTGGTGGTAGTCCAGATATTGGTTGGCCTGATATTTTTAATAGTGGTGTATTTGTATATAAACCAAATGATAAAACTTTTGATGAATTATATCAAGCTGCAATTAATAATGAATCATTTGATGGATGTGATCAAGGTTTATTAAATCAATATTTTATGAAACCTGATAAACAATGGATTAGAATTCCTTTTACTTATAATGTTACACCATCAAGTTCTTATCAATATACACCAGCATTTAGATTTTTTCAAGATCAAGTTTCAATAATTCATTTTACAGGTCCAAATAAACCTTGGAATGATCAATATCATATTTATAATCATGTTGTTAATGGTTCAAAAGAATTTGTTTCACAATGGTGGGATATTTCATCAAGATATACTGATACAAGAAATTTATTAAAACCAAAACAATCGAAACATGTAAAGAAAAAAGAATCAATTGAAAAATTAAATAATGATTCATTATTACATGAACCTCCAACTAATAAAGAAATTGAACATCAATTAAATAAAGAAGAAGAACCACATGTTCGACCAGAATTTGATCCATTTGGTGGATTTTTGCATACTCATGTTCAATTAGTTAAACCTCAAATTAATAGATGGGATCCATCAAGAACTGCTCCACCATTAAGTTTAAAACCAGAAGCTCCTGCATTAAAAGTTGGTAATTTAAAAAATAAATGGGATAAAGAAAAAAAAGTTAGATTTGAAGAACCAATGACTCCAATAACACCACCTCATTATCAAGAACATCATAATCATCATCATGAGCATAATGAACCTCATCATCATCACCATCACGAACATAGTGAACCTCACCACCACCATCATCATCATCATCATGAGCATATTGAACCTGTAAATAATGAAAACTACGATGATAATGAAAGTCATCACCACCATCACCATCACCACCATCATGAAGAAAATAATTCAGAATATGAAGAACCATCTTATATGGCACCACAAGATTATGAAGATACAGATTATCCAAATAAATCAGAAGAAGTAGTGGTAGAAGAAGAAGAAGATGATGATGAAAGTGATATAGAATTTGAATATCCAACTTTTGGACCATCAACTATTCAATTTCCTTGGGAACAAGAAGGTAGACAAGAAGTTGCTGAACGATTTTTCCCAGAATTAGAAGTAGAAGTATCAGAAGAAGAAGAATGTGAAGATGAACAAGATTTAGAAGATGAATTAAAGAAAGATTTAGCAGAAGATCGATATGAAGTAGAAGAAGAACAAGATGATGATGAAGGAGTAGTAGATGATGATGATGATTATGATACAGATGCTCAAAGAGAAGATGAATTAAGATTAGGAATTGGATCAAGTACTTTAGATAATTTTAAACAACAAGTTAATGCATGGGATGAAGTACCAGAGATTCAATCTTTTATTAATAATAGAGTTCGAACTAAAAGTTTTGAAGATTTAATGTTATTAAGGGAAGGATTAAATGATCAAGATTCTGATGAAGATGATGAATTAGATAAACAACCAATTATGCCAAGATTTAAAAATAATCAACCAAAAAGATATGAATTTCCTGTAACTCCAAATCCAATAAGATTTTCAACAGGAGATGATGATGGTGATGATGAGGAAGGTTATGATACTGATTCTTCTTTAAAAGAAGAATGGGATCCAGCGGCTAAATTAGAAGAATTAACTAGATTACCTTCTTTATTAGCTCAACAGTTACGACAACAACGAGATGATAGTAGTGTTAGATCTTTAGAATCTAATACTTCAAGTAAACCATCAGCTTCAAGTACACCTATTGAAACTGATCCATCATCAACATCAAATAATGCATTAGATTCAATACCATCAAACGATAATACTAACAATGATGATAATAATACTAACAAAAATCAAGATAACAAACAAAATTTTAAAATTAACATGTTCAGTAGTGAATTAGAACCAGATATGGAAGATGAAGAACCAACAACATCAACAAATACATCAATTAATCAAACTTCATTAGAAAGAAGAAATTCATCATCTTCAAGTTTAGATTCGGTTAGTAGTTCAGGAAGTGGGAATAATATGTTACAAAGAAAAAGTTCAAAAAAACGAGCTAAAAAAATTGAAGAATTAGCTAAAGTTTATGAAAATGAACAAGAAGATAAATCTGTAGAATAATAATTAATAATAATTATAATATAATAATAAATAATTTAAAATGAAAAATACTAATAAATATACATATGCGATTTCATTATTTTTTTTTAAGTAATAATTTATGCCATTGCTTCTGCATTTTCTCTTTCTCTTTCCCTATCTCGTTGTTGTCTAGTATCATCTTCACTCTCACTCTCACTATCTGCTGTATGTACATTACTTATTGGTTCATCTAATTTCCAATTCTCAACAATTGCTTTTGTAATTTGAATATTTCTAACCACCATATTCCCACTATATACATTAGCTTCACTTAATATTGGATCATTTTCTCCAGGTTCTCTAATTTCATTATCATTATTATCATTATTATTTTCATTTGTTGTTGTTGTATTATTATTATTATTATTAGGTGGCGGATAATTTATTGCAAATAAAGTCCACATAACTCCAATAACTATAAAATCTAATGCAATTAATGAAAATTTTGAATCTAATTTTCTTTCTCCAATAAATTCAATTGTTAATCCACCATGTAAAAAATCTGATATTTTATTTATTGGAGGATCAAATAATATATGAACTAATAAACACCATAAATTATATCCTCCAACTATTAATATAATTTGTTTTTTACTAACTTGTGGCATTGGTAATCCTGGTACTCTAGGACTTAAGAAAATAAATTGTATCATTGATCCTATAAAAAATCTCATTGTTGATATATCATTTAAATAAATTATAATTAATTGTGAACATAATAATAAATCTAAACATGATGATAAATGTTGTTCAAAAAAAATTTTCCTCCTTGCTGCGACGTCTGTCATGTTTTTTGTTTTCTAATTATGGCAATGATTGAACTGTTTTCATTTATCGTTATTTTTCTTAATGCAGTTTTATTTTAATAATAGTATCTTTTGTCGTCTATATTGGTTATACTTGTTGATGATTATTTAATGTGGTGTTGTATTTTTTCTCTTTTTCTTTGATAGAGTTAGTAACTAAGTTGGTGTTCCCAATAAAAAAAACTCTAAACCAAGACACGTGATTTTAGCAGTTTCACGTGAGTTTGGGCTATAAGCATTTCGTGTTATTTTTTTCAAGCCCGCGTGTTTTTGCGATAAGATAAGATTGTTTTTAAGCTTAAGTATCTAGTACCAATTTTGTCTTAAATAAGAAAGCACTTTGTTTTTTTATTGATTTAACCACATCAGAAGTTCTTTCTGAAAGTTAACAGGTTGCAATAGTTGTATTATTAACTAGAAAATATCTAGAGTTAACAGCATTTCATAGTACAAGGTAAACAGTGAAAAACATAGCTTTGACACACGAACTAAATTGAACTATTTTTGCAATTGATTAAGACTTAAATATATATTATATACCTTAAGCAAATTCCATATGTAAGGCTATTTCTATATTACGTCTATATATTCGCTATTAAGAAGATTGGGTCTTTTATCAGTTCTTTTTATTTTGGTTTTAAATAATTTATGGGTAACCAAAACTATTCATTAGAACCTAAGTTTAAACAATCTTAAATAAATACAAATTATATCATCGGTCTATTCTAGTTTAAAATACTTTAAATTTATATATATAACTATTCTGAATTGGTATCAATGAGCAATTTTTTCATGGGCTTTCTAAAAAATTTAACATCAATTGCCATCTTGGTATGATTGAAGCTCTAACCTCCAGCCAAAAGTTTGGTCTGAGTTAATAAAATTGTATTATTTTAAACCCAACTTAATGTAAACACTTTTTATTTTATAATAAACCACTCATTTCTTTTGAATAATTGATACTAAAAATTACCCCTGACCTATTTACTGGAAGGTAAGCTGACCCTATCAATTAATATAGAACCAACCACACGTGTTCAATTTAATATACAGACCGAACTCTTACTAACATTCTTTAAATTGATCATCAATCTTAAGTAAGTAGATATACCTATGAGTCCCAACCTACCTTTGTGCGTTTAAATTCTTTCCACCAGTACAAAAGGTAATTAATTGATTACTATTATAAAGTTCATATAAAAAGGATTCTTCAATTCTAGCTTTTTAACCAAATATTAAACTTAATTGTATGAATATAAAGAGGCAAAAGAATAACAAAGATATTTTCTAGTTTATTGTACTTTCAATTTTTCTATGTAGACGTGTACAGTTGGTAAGTTTTACTATGGATACATTATTGATAATGCGCGGCTAAACTGATGATGATCAATGTTACCGGACAGGCCTGGTATTAATTGATTTAGAAAATGCGGCGGCGGCTTCGGCATCGTACAATTGTACAACCTTGTACATGATACAACTTGAACGTAACCCTGGGATACGCGAAAGTTTCAAACTATTTGGATATCATACTGTTTAATCCGGATAGTTGTATCATTCAATTGGTACTGGTGCAATAGTACCACCAGCCCTATCAATTTGTTTTTTATTTATTTAAATTCTTTTTTACTTTCCTCTTTGTGCCCAGCTGGGAAAGGGGGTAGAGGTAAATCATCTTATTAATAAAATCTCTAGGCATACAAATTTTTAATGGACAAATCAAATCAATCATTGGTAATAGCTATAGTACTATATGGCCCAGGCCGGCTGTGTACAATTGTACATTTACCATAAATTGATTGATTTAGTTAATCAAACACCCACAAATGATCGATCGCTTATAATATTTATTTTCTCAATTTAAAGTAACCCCAGTCCAAATCTTCTCATCTATATTAAAAATAAATATCATTATTGGTATTAAATATAGACATTATTATATAGTTTATCCAGATGTCAATTTAAAAAATGTCATCATAAGGGTAAACTTTAAATCAAAAGGATATTCCCAAATAGGTAATACCCATCAACTCTATGCTGTTAAACTTACTGTAGCAAAAAAAAAAAAAAAGAGCAAATTTTTTTTCTTCTCATAAAAAAAAAAAGTGAGCCGATCGGAGAAATTTTGATCGATAAAAAACTGATTGTTTTAGATTACACTAATGAGAAGATTTTTAATTGGGTTAGAAATCTTAACGAAGCTTGAGCATACAAAAAAACGTGACTGCACAAGCAAGCCGTCGGACTCCAGCTTGAGTACTTTTATGCTGGCTATAGGAACCTTGTAAGTTATGCGGTTAAGAATTGTCTTATTACGTTATTACCTAAAAGCTTGTTAAAGCAAACACCACAAAATTTTCCAATTTAAGTCAAATCCACCTTGATGGTTATTATAAAAAAAAAATTCCTTTACCACCAATTTTAGTGTAATAATTAAAAAAAAAAAAATTGAATCAATTTATATAAAAATTTCAATATATCCACTTTTCTCTCTCTCTATTTCTTTTTTCCCCTCTCCTTTTTGACTTATCGACTTTAGATCACAATTAATCAATTCATTATACTCAAAGTTCTTTTTTGAAAAAAAGTTCTAAGTATTATTACATTTTTAGGGTTTATTTTACAAAAGCATTGAAAAAAGAAAAATTTAGATTTTTTTATTTTTTTATTTTTTTCTCTCTAAACAACCGAAATTAATAGTTTTTTATAATATAAACAAGAAAGTAAAATTAACAACAAAAACCCAAAAAAAGTTATATCTTTTGCATTATAGAATACCCCCCATTTCTCGTCATAAATTTTATCAATTACACATCATACACATATAATAATGGATTTTAGTATATTATTCAAACGACATGGAGATCTACCCGAAGGACCAAAACCAGTTTGTGAAGCAGGTAATGAATATAATGGAGAAATTGGAATTCGAATTTCATCAATTTTTGTAATTTTAATTGCAGGATCATTTGGAAGTTTTTTTCCAGTTTTATGTTCAAGATATTCATTTATTAAAGTACCAGATTTTTTATTTTTTGCAGCAAAATATTTCGGATCTGGAGTTATTGTTGCAACTGCTTTAATTCATTTATTACAACCAGCAGGTGAAGCATTAGGTAATGAATGTTTACCAGATGCATGGTTGGAATATCCTTATGCATTTGGTATATGTTTAGTTTCAATGTTTTTTACATTTTTTGTTGAAATTGTATCACAACGATTTTTATTAAAAGCAGGTATTGAACATGAACATGGACCAGGAATGTTAGTATCACATTCTCATGAACAAGATAAACCAGTTAATGCTGAAGTTGCATCAACAAGTAGTCAAACAACTGCAAGTTGTTATGATTATGAATCATATTTATCACAAATTGGTGCTATATTTATTTTGGAATTTGGTATTATTTTCCATTCAGTATTTGTTGGTTTAACATTAGCAGTATCTGGTGAAGAATTTAAAACTTTATATATTGTTATTTGTTTTCATCAATTATTTGAAGGGTTAGGTTTAGGAACAAGATTAGCAACTGCTATTTGGCCAAATAATAAAAAATGGTTACCATGGGTTTTGGCTCTTATATTTGGTTTAACAACTCCTATTGCAATTGCAATTGGTTTGGGAGTTCGAAAATCTTATCCTCCTGGTTCTTATACTTCATTAGTTACTCAAGGAATTTTTGATTCGGTTTCATCTGGTATTTTATTATATACTGGTTTGGTAGAATTAATGGCTAATGAATTTTTGCATTCTAGTGAATTTAAAAAAGCTAGTTTAGGTAGAGTTTTATTTGCATTTTTTTGGATGTGTTTGGGTGCAGGTTTAATGGCATTATTAGGTAAATGGGTTTAAGTGAGGTTTGAAAATTTATAGAAAAAGAAGGAAGGAGAGTAGTAGGAAGGACATTTTTTTAGAAAGAGAAGATTTATTTATTCATTTATTTATTATTTATTTTATAAGTTTTTTTATTTATTTTTTTTATATACATATATAGACAGAAAAAAAGAAACAACAACGCATTAATGACATTTATTTAAATTTATTAATTATTTTCTATTGAATTGTAGACTACTGTAGGTTGTAGAGTGTTTTTTGTGTTTTAATCTATCATTATTATTTCATCTACAAAATCGATCGACAAGTTATTTTTTAAGATGCGGCTCCTGCGGCGCTTCCTCGTTGACCTTGAGAGTTCAGAATGGCTCATAACTTGATAATATATAATAAATTTTTACCAATGAAATTTTAATTATTGAACCCACAAAATTAAAATAAGAAAAACCGCTAGAGATAAATGAGGCTTCTCGGTGTGTATACCTACTGTAGTAACTAAAATGACCTTATATATATACATACTCAGTAGTTGTGCATAAGTGCTTTGAAAATACCAAGAAAAAAAACCAAGAAATGCTAAGACTTTTTATATCATACAAAGGCAAACCCTTTTAATATTCTACCTTGGTAGTGTACATATTATAATAAATGATATAGACATTGAAGGTTATCATGAATAACAATTAGCGAAATACATTCAATATTTCAGTTCAAAGGTCCAATTTGTAGATGGTGATGGGGAGGGCTAAAAAAACGTTTAGATGTAAATCAATGAGCATCAGTTTTTATTTCAGCCTCACCAACTATGCAAAGAGAGAGCTTAAGCAAGGTAAATTCAGTGTAAAAAATTAACCTATGAATAAACTATTAATTATTAAGATTATCTATAAACCGTTAGATATTCCAGTAGATCCTATTTGATTCTTTTAGATGCATGGGGATTTTGCTATATCAATTGTATTTTACTATTATTACTATTGACCTTGTTAGTTAAGTGTTTGTAAAAATGTGAAACCTCACGGAAGAAATTTTTTTTGAACAACCTTGATGGTTATCATCTACACTCACTCAAACCAACCACACAGCACTTAGTTAGTACAATACTTTCAACACAATATACCACGATGATATACATGAACCATCGATAAATAGAAATACCAAGAAATCTATAACCATTATCAAAACTAGAAAACGTAAACATGATTTTATATATAAAAGATTAATAAATTCCGTATAATAAATAATAAATCAACAAAAAACAACAACACAATTTTGCATATATATTATAAAAGAAATCTAAAAAATGGAGTATTTAGAATTAATGAAACGACATGCTGGTCATAGTCATAGTCACAGTCATAGTCATGGATCAGAACCAATTATGTGTGAATTAGGTAATGAATATGATGGACAAATTGGATTAAGAATTTCATCAATTTTTGTAATTTTAATTGCAGGATCTTTTGGTAGTTTTTTACCATTATTAAGTTCAAAATATTCTTTTATAAAATTACCAAATTCAATTTTTTTTGCAGCAAAATTTTTTGGATCTGGAGTTATTATATCAACTGCTTTAATTCATTTATTATTTCATGCTAGTATTGCATTAACAAATGAATGTTTAGGTGAAAAATGGGCTGAATATCCTTATTCTTATGCTATTTGTTTAATTGCAATGTTTTTAACTTTTTTTGTTGAAATTGTATCACAAAGATTTTTATTAAAATCTAATATTCAACATGATCATGGTTCAAATATGTTAACAACTAACAATGATCAAGATAATAAAGATATTGAAACTCAATCTGTTACAACAGAATTAACTAATAATGAACAAGATTATTTATCACAAATTGGTGCAATTTTTATTTTAGAATTTGGTATAATTTTTCATTCAATTTTTGTTGGATTAACATTAGCAGTTACAGGAAATGAAGAATTTAAAACTTTATATATTGTATTAGTATTTCATCAATTATTTGAAGGATTAGGATTAGGTGCAAGATTATCAACAGCAATTTGGCCAAAAAATAAAACTTGGTTACCTTGGATTTTAGCAACAGCTTTTGGATTAACTACTCCTATTGCAATTGCAATTGGATTAGGAGTTAGAAATTCATATCCTCCTGGTTCATATACTTCATTAGTTACAATGGGTATATTTGATTCAATTTCAGCCGGTATATTATTATATGTTGGATTAGTTGAATTAATGGCATTTGAATTTTTATATTCAAAAGATTTTAAACAAGCCAAATTTTCAAAAATTTTACTTGCATTTTTTTGGATGTGTTTAGGTGTTGCTTTAATGTCTTTATTAGGTAAATGGGCATAAATTTATCTTATAGTATTAACGATTTAATTGAAATAGATTCTTCATTTTTTAATTTTTTTAAATTTATAATTTTACCACCTTGAGTACCAATTGTATATGGTTCATAAAATCCAACATTAATTGTTGATGGTAAATTTATATCTAAACAATATCTTGGTTGAGCTAATGATAATAAAGCTAATTGTAATCGATCTTTATTAGATTGTAATAAATTTCTTAAACTATCACAATATTTTTTACCCCATATTCTTAATTTTTTTGATTCAGTTTCTGGATAAATATGTTGAAAAATAACTAAATAATATAAAAATTTTTGTTGACTTAGGACATTAAAAAATAATTTTGATTCTTGTTTATTATTTGGTGGATAAACTCTCATTACTAATGTTGATAATAAATTTGGTGCATATGATAATATAATTGCTGCATTTGTCATTGAAATATTAAATAATGCTAATTGAACAATACTTGATTGATTTATAATTCTTGCAATTGTTTTTGCTACTTTATCATTATATTCATCCATATAATTTGAATCTAAATATTCAATTTTTAATGATCTTAATCTTGGCATTGTAATACCTTCGAACATTTCTGATAAATTATTACAATTTTGTATTGTTAAAGATGGAATAGCAGATGGGAATGGAGTTGGGTTCTTTGGTTTTGATAATAATATAATATTTTGTAATGCTAAACATGTTAGTGATATTGGGAAACATGTTATTAATCCATAACCATTTTCACCACAATCGATCTTTAAATTTGATAATATAATTGTTTTAATTTCTGCACATTTACTTAACATTGATTTTAAATTTTTTGTTGTTATTCTCATATTTGATAATTGTAAATGATGAACTTGACCAGGTAATTTTTTTGATTTCCATTCTTGTAATACTTCTAATGATACTATTCTTGGTAATTTAACACTTGAACAAATTTTATTTGCTATTGTTGAATTTATTGATTGAATATCAATTTCACATGAACAATTAAATTGTATTAAAAAAGATTCTAATTTTTTTAATTGTTTTGATTGATTAAAATTTTTTTTAATAATTATAGTTAATTTTTTTAAATTTTTTATAGTTGATGGTTTTAATTTTTTTAATAAATTAATTATAATTTCATTATCTTCTTCATCATTACCACATAATGTTATTTTTAAATCTTGAATATAAGTTAATATATTAATATATTTTTTTGAATTTATTAATAATAAAAAATCATTTATATAATTTTTTTTAATCCATGATTGAAAATCATCATTATTAGTTATATTTATTGAATATTCTTGTTCTATTTCTAATTCATATTCTAATTCATTAAATGATCTTGTATCAATATGAACTGTTTTCCATAATTTTTTTATAGCTGCTTGTCTCCATGTTTTACAAACTAATTGATGTGATCTTAATTCATATTGTCGTGTATATTTGAAAATTCTTGATACTATATCAACTGAATTCATTATTGGACTTCAAGGTTAGTTATTACGCGTGGAGTAAGAAAAAAAAAAGATTAAAAAAACTTGAACGATAAGATTTGGTATATATAAAAAAAAATTTCGTATTTTTTTCCCCTCTAATTACTTAGTAAAGAATTTTTTTGTTTATATATTTTTGGTGTATACTTTTTTTTTTTTTGCTTTTTTGTGTGTCTATATTATAGCTGACACTACTAGAACATGAAACTGGTTCCCATTGTATTGGTATTTGTTTTTGTAGTAACGCAGCTTAAGACTAATATTACAATGTTTAAACACGTCGATTTTGTTTTGGCCATATCCATTTTTTTCTTTTAGATCTTTTCTTTCCTCCCTGCATAAATAAATAAAGGTGAATCGCTCGCCAATGATGTTGCCTATTAGACTCAGTCTAATCTGATGCATCTACCGAATAATTTGTCTGCAATTCGCTATCCTATAGTAACTGTACACTAATTGGATTAAATTGTTTGCTTTTAAAGAAAATAATCCATGATTATCGTTGATGCGATCTTAAAAGGATAGAAATCTTAGATCTGAGTTTTGAAAATTTATACTGTAAATGTCTCAGATTTCCAGATCAATGGGGCTAGGTTAAATTTTTCTCAGCTCTGTAAGCTTGCAGCTGGAGTGACAGTTACAGTACAGTGCATGATACTCACTTCTCATGATTACTTAATGAATTCTGTATTACAGTAGCTCTAAGCTTTACAGTTACACTTACAAAAGTCTGTAAAGATTGCACATCCTGTACAATCTTTTTAAAAGGAATAAAAAATAAGTTCTCAATTTTTTTTTATTTCAAAAAAATAAAACTCAGATAGAAGAAGAGTACTTGTAAGCCCACAAATGCGTGCCATATGTTACATAAAGTTAGATGAAGTTCTTTCAACGTATTTACTTGGTAAACAGCATCCGCGGATGTACCAGTATAATTTACAGTAGTATCGTCATCAATACCAAAACTGTTCATGAATGATTCAAGCCAGATTTTTCTCGCGGATCGATGATAGATCGGGAAGAATTTATCAACAAAAATCTCTACATCCATATAAACCTTACTTTAACTTAAATATATCTAAGCTATAGTAACAGTAATAATTCGACACTGGTTACAGCTAAGATAGAAATTTTGGAAAATTACTGGTAAAGATGTGTTTTTTTTCTATTCAAAACGGGATCCCATTAATAATTTACCCATAATAATGGATTTTTTTTACCAGTTTTTCTTCTGTATTGGGATAATGTTAAAGTTGTTATTACTGACTGTATCATTGCCGTACAAGTAACTGTGTTAGTATTACCTGTATAACATCACTGTATCCGGATTTAATAGTGTTATTAATTCTGTAACCTGCAGACTCTCAGTATACTGTAATTTCGATTTTTTTAATCGATACTGAAAGTTGGGTTCCTTTACTTTTGAAATCCGATTACACCGTCCGGTAAACGATACGATCAATTTATTGTAACATCCTTAATTAATCTACCAGTGATTTTAAAGGGTTCATGCCGTTTGTTTACCTTTTTTTTATTTTGTATCTGTTAAAAATCAGATAAAGTTGAACATTACAGTAGTACCAGGGTAGATATTATAAGGATTTCCTCATGAAGCAAGTACTCTATTTACCTAAGATACAGTATTATGATATTCCTATAGTAATCAGCTATTATAGTCATCATGTTAAGGTGTCAAAAATTAATACATGTGCAGTAGCTACCGGTAATAATTTAGTAATTTAAAAGTGACAGTTACAGTTGTATTTCCTAAAAACTTTAAAATGACGCGTTGTTATTCCCTTAGGTTTCAGGTTGGGCATAAAGGGGACAAGAAAGGAAAACAGGGGGATTAACAACGCCTTGCAGATATTATAATGATCAACACGTTATAGAATAAATCAGCCAATACCCCACTGCACTCGAAGGTCGAAACCTTTTTTTCTTAAAAGAAGGAGTAAAAAGGAAGGGTGAGTTAGCTAAATTTTCACTATTTATGTAAGGTTAAATTGTGAACATCATGCGAAATTACTTGTACAGCAGCATAACTGTATTATAAAATATTATTATGTAACAACTGTGACAGTAAAATATTGCACAATTGTACAAGTACATACTACACATGCACTTGCTTTCTGTACTCCAATTATATCAGTTATAGCCTGCATGGAAACTGCTATAAACTAGTTAAATTAATACGTACTTGTACATGTACATTTGCAATCAAAACCTCACAATAATCCAGTTGTATGATAGAGATAATGAATGAGGTCCTGAATTGCAAAGATTAAAATCATTAGTGAATTCGAACATGATGTATATTTTTTATACTAGTGATCGATTGCTAAAAGTATCATGCCAAGTCGTGATAGGTTGCCAACAAAAGGTTTTCATTCACAAGACTATACCAAGTATTTATAACAATATGAATTCAGCTTCATTATACCCTTCGAATTAATATCAAAAGATAAACACATGAACTCTATTAATTAATCAATTGATATTTATATTATCAATGAGGATCTCGAACAAAAAAATGTTGGATGAATTGATTCTGGACCACTGGGGAGATTGCTTTTATAAAGTTTAAATCAGGTCACTGAGATATACAAAGTACCTTGAAGTTATTCATGCATAAAATTTATTCACAGTTGATGTACCTGTTATTAATTGCTGCAGGGGGTGCGGCCATGCTTTTTGTTTTTGACTTTGTTTATTGATCACGATCGAATATCGATATGCAAATTTAAAATTGATCTCGAGTGTTCAAATTCATTCAGTACATACCATGGCATAGTAGTGCATATACATGTATATTGTGTATACTTTAAGTGTTTAACTCAGGATTCTCTAAAATATTTAATATATGATTATTTATTAATAAATAAATATTGCATGCATGTTGAGGCATGTGATTAGATAAAACTCAAATTATGTCTTCATGTACAATTGCAATGTATAAGCTTAGTAGTATACTTTAATAATATACTAAATATATTATCCCCACTGCAGCCAACGGTAGTTAATTAGAAATTTGATAACTGTTTTTTTTTTTTTTTTTTTTTTTTTAGGTTTTGCTATAGCAATCAATTGATTTAGAACAGAATGAATATTTTGTTCATATTATAATTAATATTAGTACAATATGTAAATAATGATGTTGTTGGAATTGAGGAAATTGCCAACTGTGAAATACATACAACTTTTAAATGCAGGGTACACATGTGAAGTGATCAATATAATATATAATATCCCCCCTTACTTAACATGTAATATACTGGGAATGAATTGAATGAATGAATTCAATCATGTCTCTTAGTATATACTTTCGGGGGAGTATATGATAGTATTTAATTTACAATTAATCCTAAGTCGTTATATACATGTATATAGTTATATGTATACTGTATACCATTTTTGTAGAAAACCAGCTGGAATCCCCCTTAGTTAGTTAGTATAAGCGACACGTGTGTGTATTTAACAATTTTGGAAGATTATTAGAGTCTATTAACAATTTTCAATCATGAATTCCAATTACTGACCCTAGCCATGGACTAACGATTTTTTAATGTATTAACAATATTAAATTGATTGTGGCTGAATTGAATTGAATTGAATTGAATTGAATTGAATTGAATTGAATTGAATTGAATTGAATTGAATTGAATTGAATTGAATTGAATTGAATTGAATTGAATTGAAATTTGGTTTGATATATTGTAAATGAATAAAAAACAGTTATAATTATAATTTAAATAAATAATATCAATAGAGCGTAATTCACTTGTATTTACAAGTACAATTGTACAACCAAGAATCAATAACAGCATTATTTTTAATTAGAACAATCCAAAAGATTCAATCATATATATTACAACGTTAGAACATTTCAATCTTGTCAATCGAAAAAAAAAAAAAACGAAAATAGGATATCTAGAGTAGGTTATATTATATTTGTGGGCTGCAAATCGTGTGTTTGAATCGAATTTTAACATGACTTACCCCTGATTTTGAATGTCATTGTCAACTACAAATTGATACCTGGAAACAATATTAAATGAATTATTAACGTTTTTCCATTAATTGATTCTTCAAATACCTAATTAAAAAATTAAAAACAAAAACTCGAAAGAAAAAAAATAACTATAAATCAAATCAAGAATAAATTTTACAATTAAAAAATCTATCCAATCCAAAATTGACAAAAAAATGATCCAAAATAAATTCAATTACACTACCAAACACTCTAAACTAAACTATTTAATCCCTAAATACAATTGAAAGTTTAAAAAACAAAAAAAATCCCCATCAATCACCCAAAAAAAATCAAAAAAAAATTTCTAAATTTTTGTAATTTCAACTATATATATCAATTCGTTTTCGCAAATTTCCGCAAAAACACCTGATTACAACTTCTCTCGGTAGCTCAATTGGCTAGAGCGCAAGACTGTAATTGAATACATTTGTAATCTTGAGGCTGGGTGTTCGATTCACCCCCGGGAGAATTTAAATCTTCTGAGCTTTGGTAAACCAAAGCAAATCAGCCAAATTTTTTTTCATCAACTTTACTTTTTGAAATTTTTGAAGGATTTGATCTGATTTATATAGATTGAAAAAAAATGGTGGGCTGATATTTATAGGTGTACAGCCAAAAAAAACTTAAAAAACCAACCCAAGATCTTTGTTTTTTTTAAACTTTATTTTTTTGGTACTGCATGTAATTTGATGTACCGATTTAAATCGATCAAGCTTTTTTAAAAAAATTGGAATTAAATAGTCTGCATTAATTAATTCCCGTATAATGGATGGGAAAATTTCTTTGTTTAGCCCCACTGGAGTACGCGTAGAGAGAAAAGGGAATTTATTGTATTGGCCTATTATAACCTGTTACGAAATGTCTTTGGAAATCTAGCTATTAATTAGATTTAAAACCCTTTTCAACACCCTTAATATACCTGTGTTAATAAGTACTTGAACACTTGTCTATCAAAACAATAAATCTACAACATCCAAAACAAGTTAATGTACTAATAAATAAAATAATTCTTGTATGTATACTATGTAAAAAACCAAATGGTTTTTTTATCAACTTTTTTTTTCATCTCTTTTTTTTTTTGCATTCATCCAATCATTTGTAATTTTTTCAATACCAGGATAATCAACTTCATTACCATCTCTAACTAATAAAACAAAATCATTATCATGAAATTTTTGATCTTTTAAAACTTGACCATCATTTGGTCTAGAACCTAAAAATTTATGTTTAACAACTGCCATTTTACTTAAAATTGCAGGATGCCATTGAACCATATGAGTTAAACTTGCTTCAACATGACCACCATAACCAGAAAACCCTTGAAAACCAGGATAAGAACGATGTAAAGGATCAGACCAATAACCCATCAAAACTTTACCATATAATTCATCATTTGATATAATAAAAGATGAAGTTGACATCCCACGATCATTTTGAGTTAAAATAAATTTAATATTTTTTGCAGGAACTCTTTTATAAGTATGTATAATTGATTCAGGTGGTAAAATTGGTTGATCTCTAATCATTTTTTTATTTAAATTTTCTGGTATTAATAATTCATTATATAAATCAAAATCATGATTCATTATAATAGCATCTTGATCAAGCCACCAAATATATTTACTTTCTTTAAATGCAAACATTGCTTCTCTAACCATTAAAACTTTTGAAAATTCAATTGAATTTTCTTCTTCACCTTTTGTTGTTGCAAAATCTTTTAAATATCTTATATATAATCCATAACCATGTTTTTTTGCATAATTTAATCTATCATTTATAATATTTTCCAAATAAACTTGTGAAAAAGAATCATCTAATCCAACAACCATTATAATTTTTGGTTGTTGATTACCATTATAAACTATTGAATGTCTATTTGATTTAACTTGTTTTTCATTATTAATTTTAATCCATCCACCTGATCTATAATCTGATAATTCTTTTAAATTTGGATAAATATATGGTGATTTTGATAATGATACAGTATCAGCATTTGCTCGAACTCCTCCTTTATAATATACTTTTGAACCAAAAATTGGTTCTGGTTTTGTATAAATCATACCAAATAATGTAAAAATACTTATAATTGCAAAAACATATTTAAAAATTATTTTTTTATTAATTGGGTTGTATAGTTTGGTTGTAGTAGATGTGGTGGATGTTGTGGGTGTTGAATTGTCTTCAAATTTTGGCAATCCAGCGTGCATTTTGAAGAATAGAAAGAGTGAATGTCGTGTATTTTGGATTTTAGTTTTTTTGATGAATGAATAAATAAAGAGTGTTAAGAATTACCAAGAATTAGGAGATGAAAAAAAAATTTCCAAATTCAAAACACAAAAGATTTTGTAATGCTGGATTTATGATTGAAAAATTATATACAAACTTTTTGTGTCTTTGGATTGTTTGATCGATCGATTGTTAATAATGATAAAAAAAAAAATTGTCGAGAGAAGAGAGAAAAAAAAAAAAAATGAAAGAGAGCTAGTTGACCAAAAATAGACTTTTCATCCCAGCCACTTTAATGCAGCATCAATTGCAGGACGAAACCCAAAAAAAAGCTTCAAGCTTGTATAACACGGTATTGTGCAGCAGCAAAAAAAAAAAAAATAAAAATTTGGTGTTGCGTTGATTTATTATGATGACATGTCAATTTAACAACGCTTGAAAGAATGGCTATTTTTAAGCTTTTTTTTTTTTCTCTTGGGAACTTTAAAGCCTGCTATTATTATTCTAAGCTTGAATGGTCTTAATTAAGCTTAAAGGTACAACCAAGTTTCAAAATTATAATTAAAATCTGAAACATTCAAGGGTTGATACTTGCATTGAAATATTTTTATACAAACCCTTGAAAATTACATTTGTAGTGCACCTATCCTATTCTACAATGAATACAATAAAACTTGATATAGATTCTAGTGGAAAAAAAAAATTAATAAATTATTATTCTAAAAAGTTTATACAAATTAATAAAAAAACAACTATTTAGCATCTTTCATTTCAACATCTTCATCTTTTTTTTCATCTTTTGATGATGATGATACTGCTGCAGAAGTAGAATTATTTTCATTATTATTACTTGATTCATCTTTTTTATCATCTTTTTTTGATTCATCTTTCTTATCATCTTCATTATTCTTTTTATCTTCTTTTTTCTTGTCATCATCTTTAACTTCTTTTTTATCATCTTTAGTTGGTTTTTTATCATCATCTTCATCATCATCATAATCTGAATCTTCTTGAATCTTTCGTTGTGGTGCTTCAACAACTTCAGTTTCTTTTCTAGTTGGTGGAGTTGAATCTTTCTTTTTTTCTTCAACTGGTGCACTAGTACTAGTTGGTGCAACAACTGGAGCAGTAGAAGCTGGTGTTGAATTTGTACCAGGTGCAACTTGAGAATCACCAACACTAACTTCTTTAGAATTATTACCATTTCGTTCTTTTAATTTTTTATCTTCTTCATTATTATTATTATTATTAGATGCATTTAAATTATCTTTAGCTTCTGTAGTTGCTGGTCTTTTAATATCTGATTTTTCTTCATCAAAATTACCTGCACGTTTTTGTCCTGCTTCTGGTTCTTTTGGTAAACTAGTTGTTGTTGATTGTGGTGGTTGAGAATTTGTTGATGGAGGAACTGAAGATCTTTGATCAACTGGTGATTTTGATCTAATTGTTTCAGATTGTGGAACTGGTGTACTTGATTTTTTAATAACTGGTTGTTGTTGTTCAGGAGCTGGGGTTGAATTACTTTGAACTGGTGCAGTAGTACTATTTGCAACAGGACCAGGAGTTTCAGAAGCTCTTGAAGTTGTATTTGCTAAAGGTGGTAAAACAGTATTATTATTTGATTCATGAGTTGTTGAAGGAGTTGGAGTAGCTGTTGTTGGTGGTGGAATAGTAGTTGTTGGAGCAGCAGTACTAGTAGGTGGTTGTGTACTAACTTGAGATTGTGAATGAGGTGGTGGTGGTGGAATTTGTGGAGTTGATGCTACTTGTGGTTGTGGTGTAGCTCTATTTGATGATGGTTGTGGTGGATTGTTAGTATTATTGTTAGTAGTAGAAGAGGTTGCACCATTAACTGGTGGTAATGGTTGAGGATTAGCAGGAGTTCCTTGTGGTGGCTGTGATGTTTTATTTAACGAAGCAGATGGTGCAACTGGTGAACCTTGTTTTGGTTGTGGAGTTGATTGTGAACTTTGATGATGATGATGAGAAGGTTGTTGTTGGTGATGAGTTTGTGGTGCAGGAGATGCGGCTGCACTAGATTGTTGAGGTGGTGCTGCGGCTGATTGCGGCGGTTGGGCAACAGCTTGTGGAGGAGGTGGTGGTGGAGGTAATTGATGAGCATTAGGTGGTTGTTGACCTTGTTGTGGAGGTGGTAATTGTTGATAATGTTGTTGTGCTGCTTGAGTAGGTGGTGGTGGTTGTTGTTGTTGTTGTTGTAAATGTGGAGGAGCTTGTTGTTGTTGTTGTTGTTGCTGTTGTGGTTGTTGATTAGTTTGAGGTGGTGGTGGTAATTGTTGATTTTGTTGATTATGAGGTGAGGATGTTCTTAATGGAGCCATTGTAGCTTGTTGTTGTTGTTGTTGTGGAGGACCTTGTTGTTGTTGATTCATAATACTAGGTTGTGATTCTTGAGGTGGTTGACTCATTGCAGGTGCTAATTGTTGTAATTGATGTTGTGGAGGTCCTTGTTGTTGTTGTTGTGGAGGTCCTTGACCTTGAGCTTGACCTTGAGCAGGTTGAGCTTGTGATTGAGGTTGAGATTGTGGAATAGATTGTGGAGGACCTTGAGGTTGACCTTGTTGTTGTTGAGGATCCCAAATAGCACTTGGAGGTCCTGGTTGACTATATTGATTTGGATTAACATCTTGAGGACTTGGAGCTGGTTGATTAGCACCACCATTACTAACACCATTTCTTAATTGTTCTAATCGTTGTTTAATATGTGGATTATCAGGATCTAATTCACTTGCTCTTGTATAAGCATCCAAAGCATCAGCAACTTGATTATTACATGATTCATATAATGTACCCAAATCATACCAAACTTCACTAATATAAGGATTTAATCTAATAGCTCTTGAATAAGCATCCAAAGCATCTCTATATTGATTTAATTGATAATATAATACACCAATTGAACACCAAAATGTTGGATTTCTAGATTCTCGATAAACTGCTTGTTGATAAGCTTCAAATGCTTTATTATATTTTTGTTGTGCCATATAACATCTTCCTAATAAATACCATGATTGAGCATCTTGAGCATCTGCTTCTAAAGATTTTGTTAAATAACTAATTGCAATATCTTGATTTGCAAAAGAAGAATTTGTTTGATGATGTAACCAACCCAATTGTTGCAAAACTTTAGCATGTTGAGGATTATCTAACAAGACTCTTTCATAAGCTTCTTTTGCAGCAGTCCATTCTTTTTGTTGTTCATGAACATGACCAATTTGAAACCAAATATCAACTTCTGTTAAAGGTTTTGGAGGATTTTGTAAAATATATTTAAAACATTCCAAACTTTGTTGATATTTACATTGTTGTTTATATATAATCCCCAATCTAAAATAAATTTCATTTGCTTTATCAAAATTATGATCCATTTCCATAACTTGACTAAAAGCTTCTTCAGCATATTCTAATGAACCATATCTATCATATAAAATACCAATTCCATACCATAATTTTGGATCTTTTGGATCTCTCAAATGATATAATGCTTGTTGATAAGCAGAATAAGCTTTTTGTAAATTATCCATCATTAAATAACAATGACCTAATGCACCCCATGTATCACCATTTTCATTATTCATACTTAAAATCGTATTATAATAATCAATAGCCTTTGGAAACATTTCTTTAGTTCTATAAATATTAGCTATACTTGTTAATACTGGTACAGAATATGCATTATGTTTTAATGAATTATCATAAGCAGTAATTGCCAAATCTTGTTGATTCATTAATTCAGCAACTTTACCAACTGAATACCAAATTTCAGAATTACTTTGTTCTAATTTTTGTAATGCTTCAGCTGCTGGTCCTTGAGCTGCTGCTTGTTGAGCTGCTTGTTGTTGTTGTTGATGATGTTGTTGTTGAGCTGCTAATATATTATTATTATTAGTACCATTAGGTTGTTGTGGAGGTGGTGGTGGTGGACCACCTTGTCGTAATTGTTGTTGTTGTTGTTGTAGCGCGTTACCATTTTGTGCCATATCAACTTGACCATTAGGAGGACGAGGAGGCATTCCGGCGACTAATTGCGGCTGCTGTGACATTTTTTTTTTAAATTTTTTTTTTTTTTGGTTCCTGTTTTTAATGTTAAGCGCCTCTCCGTTTTTTTTTTTTTAATTATTGATTACTTGTACAAAATTGTTTATTTAAATGTTCTTTGTTTGAGAAATGTTAGTATAAAAATCCCACAATGTTGATGGGTAATGTGTATATAGAGAAAAAAATTGTCGTTATGGTTTATAACAAAATGGTAGGATTTGTCGAATGGTTTTTGATAAAAAAGAAAAAGTTTTTGTCAAGAAGTATTAAAAAAAAAAAAAAAAAAAAAAGGGAGGAGAAGGAAAAGAAAAAAAGAAGGTTGAAAATATTTTTTTTTTTTTTTTTTTTTTTGGTGGTGTCGGCACGGTGGTGATCTAAGTTAATTAATAAAGTTTTTGTATTAAAAAAAAATTTTTTGGGGGGAAAATAAAGGAAAAAATTGTATTATGTATTGGGAAGAATAAGAAAAAAAAGTAATTATGATGGAGTTGAATAAGCATGAACAGGATACACCCGCATTAACCCTTTTAGGTCCCACCACTTGAATAATTTTTTTACAAACTGCTTAAATACATTGTGTACCGGTACAGATTCAGCTCAGCTCACCGTGTACTCATATTAATTATAATAGATGAATGAATCAATTGATATTTTTTGATGATAAATTATTATTTACTGGTAATGAAATAATATAATATATCATGCATTTCTACCAATTCAAGGCATTAATTCAGCACGAAATTGAAATTATTAAAATTTCTAAAATAAAATGTACACGTACTAAAAATAATAACCAAAAATAATTAAATTATTTCGTTATATTAAAAAATACCCAAAAAGAAAATAAAAAATTGGCCCTATGAGTTCATAAGATAATACATCCGATGTATATCCATGATTATAGATTTTTTTTGTGCCTTTAAGCGGGTACAAGGGGAGATCGGAACTGAACTGATTTGATTGATTGACATGTATAGGTAAAACCGATCGATAATTAAATCATTGATATTCTCAGGCCCTCAGGTTAACAGAGCTTAAAAAATCCGAAATAATAATTTTTTTAATACATTTTACTTAATGCTCTGATGCGTTTTGTACCATATACCGGTCCAATTTTTAGTGCATAGAATCTTATAATAGACTGTATAGCTATAGCAAAAAATAGACTATTATCTTAAATAAGCATAAAACAGGCCGCTGTTGAAGCAAGCATTTATCTGATTTTGGTGATCGATGGATTTTTGTAAATGAGATTGAGATGAAGAGCCGTATTCGTTTTTTCAAGCAGTGTTAATCTATTTAATAAGAGAATACGCTTAATACAGTTACCAATGTAGCAGTACTGTAACTGTAGACCACAAGTAATTAATTATAAAACAAGTAGCGAGGCTGAACACTTGTCTTTTTTTCTTTTTTTTTCTTTCTACAACATGAATCGGTAATAAAAAATATTGTGTGATACTGCCATATTTTTAGCTAATTATTATTGGTTAATATTTTTTTTTATTCCACCCACCCATCCAATAACACATTTACCTAGTTATTATTATAGCATACCTGCTGTATTATATGCTTATTAAATTCTAGAGGATATTTTTCTCTATTAAAACTGTCTAAAATTTTAGCTTGATAGTTTTGATAATAATATATGTAAGTAGTCTAGCTATACAGATTTTTAAATTATTGTTTGCATTTAAGTCAAACTAGTCAATCAACTTACTACTAGTAGTAGTGTTAAAATTATCTACAGCGTAATTTAGCTTACCAAGTTGCAATTAGTTCATTCCCAAGATTTAAATTGATAATCGATCTTAATTAACACAGGTAAGCTCGAGATCTATAAGAACATCCTTGTACCTACCTGGTACCTAATAGTACATATCACCACTAATCTATCACTACTAAGTTTTATGATCTTGTAACGTGTAAAGATCTAGTACAGTAAAGATTGTCAGAATCTTTTACTTGACAACCTCTACTATGTACTTTTTATACCGGTCCTGCAATGGTATCAAAAACTTTAGATTTACTATAAAATTTCATAAAGTATATTCAGATAACCTTTCCAAGTATAGATATCACATCGTCATTTTTTTGCCTTCTACGGTATCGTTTTTTTCATTGGAGTCCTTCTTTGAATTTGGTGAGCTTATCTTGATATTCATATTATAGATTTAGTTGACAATCAAATTATAATGATGATATTAGACCATGTTAGATAAGGTTCATTTTTTATTCACCAGCAAAGATTTGAACAAATACTGTAGAATTATAAAAACCAAATCTTAGATCGATATCTTGAGTTTCTTTGTACTAGAGTTATATAATTTTACTATTTTTAGTGGACTACTAAGATTCGTAAGGTTATTATATATACGAATACGAGAATCTAGTTAAGGTTTTCTCTTTTTCTGAGCTAAGAATCTAACTTCAATCTATCAGCTCAATCACCTATCAATTGATCAGTGAACACTTAATCACTATAACCGTGTTATAAACTTTATTTTTAAAGTTGTTAACAATAATTTGGCTTTCTAAGCGTTATACATTATAATCTACAGAGCTTAATGATTTCTCCTTTAGCGCCATGGTAATGCCATATAGTTAATGTGCTCAAATAAAGTGTACCAAGGTATACTAAGCATACTATTAGCTAGCTTGGGTGTGAGGATTGTATAATAAAACTTAAAAAGTAACAAATAATCTCTTCGTACTACACGTACAATTGTACACCCTGGTATTCGATAGTATTCCAAAGCTTGAAATTTTCGCTTAAACCGTTTAGAAAATTACAAAGCAGGTAAGCGCTAAGGAC
>JAJLUL010000044.1:38393-137962 GCA_030564325.1 Blastobotrys capitulatus
ATCTGGCTTTATTTATATATTAAAAATAAAGTTCAGTATCTTCTTTAAGCTATAATAAGATAGGTAATAATAGAATGTTCTCATTGGATAAAAGGAGAATATCGGAATGACGTTATGAATAGTCGGAATACCGATGAGATGAAATATCGGAATACCGATATAAGAGGAGACTGTACAAACAGTACAGGATGCTCTTAGGACCACACCTGGAGTCTTAGCTACCAGGTAGTCTATAGAGCAATTGAGCTGTGTTAATTCCGACTTTGAAAAAAATTCGATCGATCGATGATCGTATACACTGCCAGGTCTATTCATAGCAGTCTACACGCTTGTACAAATTGAACGTATACATACTTGACTAAAAAGAAAACATGGGAGAAAAAAAAACTATAAAAGGAGCGATAATTTCCTTTAAAAATATTGTATTTTCTTTCAATTCTTCAAACAATTCGCTTGTTTTTTGCTAGTACCAACATCAGGTACGTTGCATGATGATATTTTAAAAGCAAAATGACAAAATTTCATACCATCGGTAACGAAAACACATCTAAGTACATTTTTTTTTTTTACTTCTTATTAAATAGATAATTTTTTTTTTTACTTTTATATGTCCTTATATCTTCCAAATTGTAGAATACAGTTTTCATCGATCGTTGTCATGCCGTCAGTCGTATACTTTAGTATATTTATATGCTTGTGTGGTATAGTTATAATAATATTCACACGTGCGTACAGTTGTACAACAAATGTAGAACTGCCTGGTACAATGTATACCACTGAGGAAAGTACACATGCATGAAATTTAAGCTAAGTTCAATACAGCTGACTGGTTTAAATATTCAGTACTGTAGTAGTAACGTAAGAATAAGACGTCCTACACGTTGATGTTCTATGACAGTATATCAAACAGTAACATGCATGCAATTTTGAACTTACCAAGCTTGGATGATACCCAATTAACCAATTTTATTGAAGATTTGTATTACTACATACCATGGTATACTATAGTATTTGCCAGGAACCTCTATATATATAATAGTAATGCACATCAAAATTGTTGGTACCTTAAGCTAATGTTATTCTGAGTTTAAAAATTATCATGATATCATATCATATATATCTATATATTGAGAAATTAAAGCAATATCTGATGGTACACTGCAATATTATGAGTAGTAAGCATTAAAAAAGCTCTCTAGCAGGTGATATCTACTAAGCTATATTAAAAAGTAATTCGGGTGTTTTTTTTGATTAGCCACATCCTCATTTATCAATTGTCCATAGTTAACATACCCCGCTCAAGCTGTAACACACTAACTAGTAAAGATGTTAGTGCAATTGCAATTTTTTGGTTGGGAGAAATGTTTCAGTCAGAGCATGAGCTACTGGTAGCATGTATGTACCCACACAACGTCCGAGGGGCGCGCGCGCCCACACCCACAGTAATAAGCTCATCCTCATCATCGATAATAGTTATTTATCAGGGGCAATCCCACACACGAAATGAGGATCAAAAATGTTTCGAGCTTGGGTTTTGTTAAACTGAATTTTTTTCGATTTCCTCATTATAAGAAGGAAAAATTTAGCTATCTTGGTTTTTTTTTTGGAATTTAATTTAATTATAACAATATATTAAACGATCAAGGTTAGGCTACTTTTGCCACAAATTTATATCGATTTCAATAGATAAATATATCTCTGTAAAAGTTTTAGATTCTATTATAGTTACTGCTAGATCAGTTAACAATTGTTTTTACCAGTTGAAAAGTGACTAGTCGAATTTAATTAATATATAATATATGATGCCACTAATGGGATAAAAGTTCCATCATAAACATGAACAATGTACAGCATAAAACATTAAACAAAATAATGTGTTATAGATAGAAATAGTTATTCATTTGTATATATTTATTATAATTATAGAAGTTATCACACTGATTTTTTTTGGGCAATACTATATCTCAATTACAATCTAATTATAACAAATTTGCTAATTATAATTAAGAGTTAGTTTCATGGATGTTGAATTTCGGCTTAAATTTTCACTCTTTGCAGTTGCATCTAAACTTAATTAAGACTTCAAGGAGAGAAGAAAAAAACACAAGGATCAATTTTTAGTTCAATCCTAGTCTATACTAAACTAGAGTTTTACTTTTAATAGTAATTTTTTCTCCATCCTTGTATTAAGCAAAATTTTTCTAACCCCCAAAAAAAAAAAAAAAAAAAAAAAACGTGGTTGCTTGCAATAGTTTGATAGTTTTTATATTTTGTGGATTTTTTTTTTTTTTAACATCACAATTTAAATTCAATTTTACAACTTGACCATTAACATTAACATCAACATTAAGCCTTTTACTTTATTTGTTTTATTCTTATATCTTTACAACTAATACACGGTAATTCTAACACATTCTTTGCTTCACAATGCCACCAAAAACAAATCCTACCACTGAAGAAGATAATGGTGGTAAAAATACAAACATAACAACAGTAGATACAACAATCAAACAACAAACAAATTCACAAGAAAAAATTGATACAACCTCACAACCTGATACATCATCATCATCATCATCACCAGGTATTTATTCTATTATTAAAGAATTAGAAGAAGATTACAAAAAGGAGGATATATCCGAAATTTATGATGCCAATATATTACCATCGGAAGTAGGACAACTAGCTTTCAATACAATATTTAAAGCTCATTTTAATAATTGTCAACCACCAGATCTTTATAAACAACTAAATTTTAAGAATTTAGATGTTACTAATCCAAATCAACTTTCAGGATTACCAGCAGATTATGCACATGAATTTATGAAATTATGTAACCAGGCTAAAGATTACAAGAAAGGGTTTTACAAAGAAAATTCCTTATCTAGTATGTATCAATACATTTCCATTTTGTTACAAATAGCTGGTATTAACAACAACAAAAATGGATGTAAAATTTATCCACAAACATTAGAAAATGGAGATCAACATAATTCAAGAACTTTTTTACTTGAATCATTGGATGTTGAAATATTATTTGAAATAAAAGCATTGGATTTTTTTGATTTAGATGAAGCAAAAATAGTGCAATATTTTGGTCAAGTTCTTTCTTATGCATTCTCAAAAAGAATGAAAATTTGTTTTTTAATATTTAAAGATAGAACTTTTTGTATGAAGTTACATCGTTTAGATTTTGATAAATTTTTGAATAAAAAATCCAAAGATGATGAATCAGATATTAGACATATTTTAATTGAAAAATTTGAAAAAAAAATAAATGATGGGTTAATTGATAAAATTTTATATGAAATAGCAGGTCCAATGGTAGATAAAGTATTAATTAGTTTAGCAAAAGCTGCAGGTGATGATCCAAAGGAATTTTCTGAAGATGAAATATTAAGAGAAGTAGAAAACTATGCAAACAAAATGTTGAAAGAAAAAATAAAAATAAATGATAATGATAAAAAAGAAAAAAATAATGAAAAACAAATAATAAACAATATCTTAAATGAGTTGTTACAAGGTTATTTGAAAGAAATGTCTTGTTTTAGTTCCTTGGATTCTGTAGAGTGCTTATTGCGTTTTATAGAATTAGCTCCAGCCTGGAATATTGAATTATAGATCGATATCTATAAAGGTAATAACATATGAAATGTTTATATCCAAACGACGAGTGGAAGGAAGGAGGATTAAAGAAAATAATCAAACATTAGCTTCAAAGAAATATTTCATTAGAAAGATACCATGAAGGAGAAAAAAATGAAATGATGTAGCATTTATCTAAAAAAAATAATAGTTATAGTAGTAATAATAATGATGATTGTAGTACTTTAACTATGTGTTTATTTCTCTCTTTCGAATCTCTATTTAATATATCATGCTTCAAATTATAAATTTTAAAGGATTATTTTGAGCCTTAAGTACCACATTCAAAAATGCTTTAATTTAATATATATTACCAAGTATACAAAAATATACTTAAGGTTTAAAAAAAAAAATCTTTACAACATATCACTAAATGATCTAGTTTTCAATATCCTTTAAGATACATAAAATTACTCTAACAAATCATCATCATTATTATCAAAATAACAAACTAGTTTAATGTTTCTAAAATTTTTTTTTTTGATTTCTTAGTTCAAAAATTTTCAAAATTAAACTTACATGGACAATAAAAATCAACAAATTCTTGACTTTTTAATCTTATAATACAAAAAAAAAAATATTCATCAATTCACTATATACAAAAAAGTCGAGCTGGAGCGAACTAGGTAAATTTATGATCTCCCTCTTGCCAAAACATGAGGAGCAGCTTCCTCCAACCATTTAGCTTGAATTGGAGAAACACATCTAGCATAAGCTTTAGTAGTATAAACATATTCAATATACATAATAGCTTCTTGTTTAGTACCAAAAATCATTGAACTTGGATGAATATTTAATTCTTGTTGATGCATTGTTGTTTTAAAAGTTCTATCATGCATACTTAAAGCAGTATTTGATATAAAACCTTTTAAAAAAATTTTTAAAATATCTTCATCATCAATTTTTGTTGAATTATCATCATCTTGACTAAATTTTAAAGAATCAATTTTCATATATCGACATAATTGTTTTCTAATTAATTCAACATTTTTTATACCTTTTGAATTAATACCTAAACTTTTACACCAATTTAATCGTTCTTCTTTATCATTTAATAATCTATATTGTAAAATTAATTCTTTTAACATTATTAAATCACCATATTTTTTACCATTTGGAAATAATGAATGTCTTTTTTCATTAACTTGATCTCTTAAATCAGGATGAGGATTTATTAATAAATCTTCAACACTAATACATGATACAATATCAATAATTCTATATAAAATTTCTAATGAATGTTTTGAACCATGAATTAATACTGTTGCTAATTGTGGTGATACTGGTAATAATGCCATTTGATTACCTAAATCTGTTATATTCCCATCATTATTAATTGCTTCTAAACTATATAATTTTAATAAAGCAGACTTAATTGAATTTAATTTTGGTTTTTGAACCCAATTAAAATTTAAAACATCTTTAATTCCTGCTTTTTTTAATAATAATATAGTACTTGATAAATCAGTTCTTAAAATTTCTGGTTCTGTTTGTTTTGATAATTCTTGATAAGTTTTTTCTGTATATAATCTAAAACATTTACCAGGTGCTTCTCTACCTGCTCTACCCATTCTTTGAGCTGCTGATGCTTGAGAAATTGCTGTTGTTAATAAACTATCCATTCCTAATTGAGATCTCCATTCTCTAACTTTTCTTAATCCTGTATCAATAACATATCTAACTCCAGGAATTGTTAAAGAAGTTTCTGCAATATTTGTTGATAAAATAATTTTTCTTTCATTTGTTTTAACTTTTAAAAATGCTTTTTGTTGTTTTATTTGTGGTAATGATGCATATAATGGTATTGGAATTATTTTTGGTGCTTCTTTTGGTAATTGTAAACTTAATTGTTCTAATCTATCAACACATCTTTCAATTTCTTCTTGACCTGGTAAAAATACTAAAATATCGCCATCTTGTTCACTTAAATTTAATTGACAACAACATTTAATTGTACCATCAACAATATCTTGAATTGGTTCTCTTAAATAAAATCTTTCAACTGGGAAAGTTTTACCTTGAACAAATAAAATTGGTGAATTATTAAAAAATTTTGAAAATCTATCAGCATCTAATGTTGCAGACATTATAATTAATCTTAAATCTTTTTTTTTAATTAATTCTTTCATTATCCCCATTAAAATATCTGTTAAAACAGTTCTTTCATGCGCTTCATCTAAAATAATTGTACTATAATTTTTTAATTCTGGATCTAAAATAATTTCTCTTAATAACATCCCATCAGTTAAATATTTTATCTTGGTTTTGGTTGGATTTGACTTATTTTGAAATCTAACACTATAACCAACTTTACTACCAATAATACATCCACTTTCTTCTGCAACTCTTGTAGCTAAATTAATTGCTGCAACTCTTCTTGGTTGTGTAATTGCAATTGATTCTTCATTATTATTATCTAAAATAAATTGTGGTAATTGTGTTGATTTACCTGAACCAGTTTCACCTAATAATACAGTTACTTGATTATTTAAAATATGATTCATAATTTCATCTTTTGATTGATATAATGGTAATTTTTTTCTATCTTCTAATAATTCTAATTTTTTTGTTTTTAAAGAATTTCTATTTTGATATATTGGTTTGGCTTCATCTTCATCATCTGAATCTAAATATGTAACAACTTTTCCTTTTCTAAAATTTTTATCATTATTATTATTACCATTACCATTTAATTGTTTATTATCATTAATTTTATTATTATTATTATTATTATTAATTTTTATAAATCCATTTGATTTGTTATTTTTTTTAGAATTTTCTAATTCATCTTCTGAACTATGAAATTTTAAATCACCATCTGTTAAAGTATCTATATTTTGATTTAATTTTTCTAATCTTTCTATTGATAATGGTCCAGGTATTTTATTTTTATAATTACCATTAAGTCCATTAACATATTCTTGTTTTGATTCTAATTTTTGTTTTTTAACATCTTGTTTTGTTTCCCCATCATCATCAAATTTGAAATGTTTTTTCACCATCTTTTAATTATTAATTCTATATAGATCAGATGGTTTAGATGGGTTGGTTGGTTTTCTTTATAATTATTGAAAAATTTTGTTTTTGTTATCTAAAGAATTTTTTTCTGTAGACCGAAATTTTTTTTTTTCTTGTGTAGATTTTTTTTTTTCTCAACTGTAATGAAAAAAAAAAAATTTTTTTTTTCCCCTATCAACGCTTAATGATTACATAAGCTTGTACTTCAGCCGTGCAACTTTGGATTTTGAAACATTTTTGAGCCGCATCTTGATTTTTTTGAAATTTAACTTATACTACCAGCTGTAATTGATAATATTACAGTAATATTTCTTTATCATCAACACCGATGAATATTTAAGTCAAGAGATTACATTAGGACTTTCGCTACCTACAAACCATCAAGCCCACTTATACAACGTATAGTCCATACTTATTAAAGGCGCCTAATCATGGTTAAATTTATTTACTCTAGTGAATTGATGTGAACTATCCATGGTGCACATATGATATAATAATTTAAGTTTATATTGATATAATTGGAAACCTTAGGGCATTAACTTAGATTGTAGCTATTACCTATTGGTGACTGACTTTATTAGGAAGCTTGTACATGCAATTATATATCTAGTAACTCATGAAAACTACAGTTAAGTTCTATCCTCATATGTCGACCATCGTAAAAAACTGTGCAGTAATATCCGATATAGTATATATCAATGTCCTTAAATTTATATATATATGATCTAATATTTTTATATGACGCCATGGATGGTCGGCTTAGATTAAGTTCATATACCAATGCCGTTATCGATTTAATTCAACTGCTATTATTAGAATCATGTCTTCAAATACCGGGTAGATTTTATTCATGCATCTACAGAAGTGCGTTGTACATACAAGCTTGACCATTAGACTATATACCAAGCGGGTGATGGCTTAGACCTATAAACGCTTAAGTAATTAGGTAATTTAAATCAGTACTTTTAAGTTCAGTGTCGTGATACGTAATATCAGTTATAAATTAGAAAATTATTACCTATGTATACGTATATTAATTGTAATTTAATTAATTATATGATTGAATTGGATAACAATTAGTTTTTCAGTTCCATGATATCAATATTTTAAGACAATTTCTATAATTATAATTATAATTATTTATTTATATCATTACATGGATGTTCGAAGTTTGAAACAACAAAACTTCTATAATTAAATTTATACATGCATGTATAAAAAATTACTGTTAAAACCACCCTAAATATGTAATAGCGAATAGATGCAGATGTAGATATGGATTAAATGGATTATAATACTATAAAGCTATTTCTATAAGCAGCTGAGGTATACCTGTCATATATACCAACAGGATAACAATGGTAGAATGTAGCTAGCTAGCTAGCTGAATAATCAGGATATATTTGATTTGAACAATATATAACGTAGTACTATTATAATTAGAAAGTGCTGAGCCGCGTATGCATGTGAGAATTTAAGTCTAGGATTTGTAATCCATCAAATACATCAGATGTACCAGTACTCACGTGGTATCGTTGGTGATACCACCATTGGTTACATCAGACATACCCAGATCAGAGCTGATGTTAACCAATCTGTATATATATAATAATACCAGTTCCGTATATCTCCAAAAAAGGAAATAAACCGTTATCGTATACCTCATCGTATATATCGTCATCAAAAATATCTTACTTACTGGATACCATGGAAAGTATTTTTATATCAAATAGACTATACCATTGTGCATGATACTATACTGGAGATGTTGCTTAAAATAGAATGATTCCAATTTATCAACTTGAGATCAAGTCTCTGATATAATTAAGTAGAGTAGCCTACTACGTTAGTAATAGTAGTATACTTAACGCACAATGTAATACATCCAATGATAAATGTTCAGTGATATTGGTAAATGGTTAGTAGTCATTTGTCTTGAACTATTTATAGCTATAGAATTTGTCTGTCTTTAAACACATCGCTATGTACAAAGAAGCCTAGTATTCTCCGGGATGACATGTACAATTGTACAACTTACCAGTAGCTAAACTTTGAGTGATCAATCAATTGATTCATAATGGTACGTTAGATATATATAGCACACTGGGCATTGCCAGGTACATCGATTTTTTAACTTAGTATTATAATATATATATACAGTACAGTACAGCTGGTACAGTGTAGTGTTGAAGTACGAGTAGCTTGTCGAGTGAGCTCTACAGTAGCTTAGCTTAGCTTAGCTTACTGCTACCAGCCTACAGTAGGCCTGTGCTTAGTGCTTAATTTAGCCATATTGTTACGTAACTTATTAACGCCCAGTAATCTTTTTTTGTCCCAACGGTTACAGGCTTTTGTTATATAGAAACTGCTTAAATAAGACTACAGCCGCACATTTATTAATTTATTTAAAGCTTTTAAATTTTTTTCTCATGATCAATCAATCAGATAGATCAATGATGTCTTTAAATTTAAATCATCATCAAAAAAAAAAAAATTTTTAAAGTTTAATTTTAGAAATCTGGTCCACATCCAGTAAACTTTTTATGCTTAAACAAAAAAATCAATTTAACCCCTTTTACCTTCAAAAAGAAATCGTGTTTATTTCAATTGACATTGGTATACTTAGTCAATTCCAATTTATGGCCCAAGGCATATCAGGCTGGCATTCCAAGTATAATACATTGTACCTAACGGCATTGACTTTGGCGGGCTCAACAGTAGCTAGTCTAGCAGCTCTTTTTTTTGTTCTCCCCTCTTTTTTTTTTCACTTGTTTTTAACCACTACCCTGTACTTGGGTCTAAACAGATCTCGATTTTTAGATCTCTAAAATGACTCTAGTAGCTTTGTATCAAAAAATTGACCCTGAAAAAAATCAATTGAGATCTCAATAAGATTAAATTCATCATTGATATTTCATCATCAATCAATCAATACCATTCTCGGTCCAATCCAATCTCACAAATTCAATCGGATTGAAAAACATTAACAATGGACAGATAACAGATTCTTCTACAATCCATGGATAAGAGGTAGATTATTATTAGCTGCCACACTTCGGAATGATTAAAATAATTTCTTTATATTTCGGCTATAAAATACTAATTGTGGAAATATTAAGCTTTTTTTTTTATATCAGCATTAATTAGATCTCAACTGCAAGATAAAAAAAACTTTAGATTAATCTTATCTGCCCATTCACGTATTTATTCTAACCTTGGTCCTACAATTAACTAATAGATATATATATGATATTTTCGTGTTAATTGATTATACAAAGATCTAATTAATTGATTCTACTACATATCAATAGATATATCAGATTTTTAAAAGGCTTGCCTGGAATTCCCTCGTGTCATTTCTAGTTTTGAATGATTGCTGATGCAACAAACATTGCATCTTTTGGAATCCCAAGCTTGAAAGAAATTTGGCTCTGCTTCCCACTGTGGTAAATTTTTCTTTTTGCTAGAGGGAAAGCAAATCTTTTTGGGATCCATTATAAATAAATTGATAAGCGAACTTATTTGAGTACAGAACGTTTTAAGTCTACATGATATATGCATTTTATGTAACAATTAGTAAAACAGTTCTTTTTTTTTATACATACCAAATTGATATTTAAGGCTAAGTTAAACTTTTCAATTCGAATTCGTCGTTGAGCTGTTATTTTACCAGGTACAGAAGTCCTTAGAATTGCTTAGCAACTATAAATTTACTTAACTAATTAACGTTACCATTTAATTCAATCACCTTTAACTCAGGACATGTATCATCAAAGAACCATTCAGCCTTTCGATGATAATAGAAATATCGTTCAAAAATTAATTAATACATGATAGATCAGACATCAAAAAATGGCTTGTATTTAAAGTTATGGTAGACCAACCACAGATAGGCAAGATTACTGGTAACTAATTGAAGACCTGGTTGCTTAACACTGCATTTCTTGCATCATATAATGGGGGATGCGTAAAATTGAATATCTTTATTATTTTAATCAATCTTCAACCAAAATAAATAATAATGATCCATAACTATAATAAAATACCCTTACCAAAAAATACCTCGATTCAAAAATAAACAAAGATCACAAAAAAACAAAAAAAATCGATGAACCTGGATATCTCTACTATTTTTCCCCAATCAATGGGTATTTCATCTAATTATGATTGTAGAATAGAACCTTTTATCATATAATAATTTTGGTTGTAGGTCTCATTGTTTATATTTCTTTTTTGGAAATTCTGTATTTGATGCATGCTTCATTCAAAAAATCATAAAATTTTAAATGGATCAAAAAAAATCAAAACCGCACGGTGCTGCTCAGCCTTTTATCCAAGTGAAACAAAATAATTAAACAGAGCTTAAAACATGGGTCGTATCAGTCTAATTGTCTTACTGACCAGCCTACTTGGTACCTAATGGGCTATTTTTATGTTCAAGTGCATGTTATCTCTCTTTCTCTTTCACCTCTCACCTCCTCCTTTTTTTTTTTTTTTTTCTTCATTGTCCCACATTTTTTTTTCTAATCTCTTTTTTTTTTTCAATTAAAAAAACTCTTCTTCTTCATTAATATAATATTTTTAAAAAAAAAGCTTTCGAATTAGTCTAACCATTGCTAAAAAGTCGATAATTTTACAGTATATCAATTTTATCAGCAATTCCAAAAAAAAAAATAATTTTTGTTTTTAGTAAATAGAAACCCGCCACGGCACGCACCACCACAACAACTTTTTTTTTTAACTCACCCACCCAACCCCATTTTTTTTTTTAAAGTTTTTTTTTTTAATTCCAACATCACCACATTTATTTAAAATAAGTTTAATAACACTAATCTCGAGAAGATATAAACATTCATTATATTCCAGATAAATAATCTTTTTTTTTTTTTTCTAGTATTAATTTTTCTTCAAACGAATTAAAACAACAATGGGTCTCCGCATAAAAGCGGGATGGACTTTATCAATTATTTTATTAATAGCATTTGCATTACAATTAGTAACAATTTTATCAGTTCCAGTTACAAAATCAATTTATTTATGTGAATATAAAGAATTTCAATATGGAGTATTTGGATATTGTAATAAAAATACTGGAGAATGTTCAAGTGTTGGAGTAGGATATGATGTTAGTGATGTTCAAAATAATTTCTCATTACCATCAAGTGCAAGAAGAAGTTTAGCAAATTTATTAATTGTTCATGTTGTTGCAGCTGGATTAACATTAATTTTATTAATTTTTAGTTTATTAACATTTATATCTGGACCATCAAAATCATCAAGATATTTATTATTTGTGTTTATTTTTAGTATTCCAACTTTTTTAATTTCTTTATTAGCGTTTTTAGTTGATATTTTATTATTTGTTTCACATATGTCATGGGCAGGATGGATTTTATTAGCTTCAACTATTTTATTAGCATTTTCAGGGATTATTTTATGTTTAATGAGAAGATTTGTTAGTAGTAAAAAAGCAATGAATAGAAGATTAAATCATGAAGATGAAATGAATAATAATAATGATAATAATATGAACATGAATATGCCTGGTCAAATTCCAAATTTACCATCACATCATAATCCAAATGATTTTCAATATCAAGATATTAAAATGGATTCATCATTACATACAGATGAAAGACCAATTAATGATAATGATTCAAGGTATACATCTGATCGTCATCAATCAATGACAAGTGATAATTATCAACATGCAACTTCAAGAGCATTTAGAGGTAATAATAATTCATTAAATCATCAATCATCATATATTTCAAATAATTCATCACAATATCAACATCCAGCTCCTGTACCACCATTACCACCACCACATAATAATAATTTTAATAGACAAGATGAATACCCAATTAATGAAAATACTACTAACATGGAATATCCAATGATGCATTCAAATACAGAAACTACTACTAACTCTTCAACACCTAATGATATTAATAACAATCTAATTATTCCACCAGCTGGGACTGCAACTGATACTGATACTCAATCAGTATTAAATGATGATGTACCAAATGGTAATAATATTTATGGACCAAATGTTGTACCAATTCCAAGATTAAAAAATCCTCCTCAACCAATTGAACAATCACATCATCCAGAAGCATATCAAGCAGAATTTGTTGATGATTCATCATCAAGATATGATACAACAAGTGGTGGTAATTCAAATTATTATGAAGATTCATCAACTACTACATCATTACCACCATCAAATCATCCTTTAGCTCAACAACAAAATTCTCAACGTAAAAAACGATTATCACAAGGCTATTATGATAGTAGATCTTCTTATGTACCACCAAGAAGACAATGGAATCATACTAATCAACCACCTCAACAACCTCCTCAACCAATGGCTCCACCTCCTAAACATGTTCCTGGTAATATGATGGGTAGTTCATCAACTGAACAAAGAAGAAGATCATCAGGACATCGACAATATTTCCAAGAAAATACAAATTCAGTTTATATTGATGATCAAAATAATAATTATAGTAATAATAATAATGAATATTATTATCATTATCAACCAACAAGATCAGAAATGGTTATTTCAAATAATCCAGATTTTCAAGTTGCACCAGCAACAAAGAGAATTAATAGATCTAAAAATTCTAATATGAATATTAATCAAGCTAGTTCATCAACTTCATCAGTTAATTCATCTGGTAAAAAAAGATCTAATAATAAAGGAATGCCAGCTGCTTATGAAACAAGAGATGGTCCTTTTGCTGCTGCAAATTCAAGGCAACAATAGTACTTTTTCTAACTATTTGATTTGACAGGTTTTTATTTTAATATACCCCTTTTTTTTACTAATATTTTTTGTGTGTTTTCTATGTTATTTTTATGATCTATTTTTTTATTAACGATATTCTCTTTTTTTGTTTATTCTGTTTATTCTGTCTATTTTTTTTGTTTATTCTTTATTTTTATTTTTCACTTATTCTGTCTTTTATTTGTATTTTATGATATTTTATTTTATTTTTTGTATTTTTATATATATATAACGTTTAATTTTATTAATGAAATCTTTTTTTAGTTTTATTTGATTTAATATTTAATTGAGGTTACTGGTACCAAATAATCTCAATTGAAACCATTATATCTTGAATTTTTTTTGTCTCATTAGTTCTTTTTTTCATTTTTTCTCTTGTTCGAGGTATTGATACCGAAATTGTAATTTACACTGGTCATCCGCGCAACTTTTTCTTACACTAGAGCTTGAATTAGTTTAAGCGTTGTTAAGATCTCATCAGTTACTGCCAGGACCGGTATGCTAAGCTTACTAGTAACAGCCCCCTTTTTTTTTGGTTAGTACTGCTTAAACAAAAGCTTAATTTTTCAAGCAGTAGTTAGCTTTAACCCTCCGAGCCGATTTGTACAAGCTTATAAAAAAACAAGGCTTGAAAAGAAATAACATTTTCGTTGTCATGCCAACGCTATTTGGCCCGGATATTTGCGTGCGCAGATCAATTCTTCTTTTTCCTAAGCGTCATTTACCGCCCATCAGCAGAGCTCTACTAGACTAAGCAGTACTAAGCAGTACTAAGCAGCTACATAGCAATAAGCAGCGCTAAAATACTAGTGGCCGTGACAAGCCATAGATGACCATGAGGCTTATGTCAGCGGGTATTACTATTACTATCAATCAATCACAGCTTAAAGATTCCCTGAACTGATGATCTAATCCTGCTTAAAAGATTTTCTGCAACGGTTCTCAAGTACACCAATACACCAGCTTAAACATTTTTTTTTTTCTAGTGAAATTTTTCCTTCTTCTCTCTCTCTCTCTTCTTCCCCACTACTTCTTTTTTTTATAAAAAAAACTATCCAACTTCAATCCATTCCTTTTATTCATATAACTATCATTAACCATGTTTCGACAAATCAATTCAATACAATTAAAAATTGGTAGTAGAACAATAAATTACAAATCAACAAGGAAACTTCATTCAACTAATTGTTGTCATAATGAAACTTTAAAACCAACAAGTCCATTTCAAGTATATGATGAATATAAATTATTTGAATCATTATTATCAAATAAATCAAATTTAACAGATGATTTAAAATACCTAGATCATATTAAAAAATTAAGAAAAATTGAAGAAAATAGAAAATCAAAAAGATTAGATTTACAATTAAGAAATTTAAAATTATCATCATCAATTACAACAAATACAACTAATAAAAAGAAAAAATTATTTCAAGATGATGATAAAATTAAAACAATTTTATCAAATGGTAATTTAACTCAATCAAATGATATTGATAATTTTTTACGTATAAATACAAGTCATTTTACAACAGAAAAACAGATTTCAACTTATTTAATTAATGCATTAGAATCTTTTATTAATAAATCAAATGAAAATAATTTACCAATTATAACTGAATTATTAATAACTTATTGGTCAACCGGATTTGATAATGATATTAAATTAACTGATTCACAAGCAAAAAGATTAGTAATTGATGTTTTAAATCAAGCAATTAAAATATATCCAGAATCAAATTATTTAATTGAAAAAAATCAATTAATTTGTGAAATTGGTTGTAAAAAATTTAATATTTTTAAACAATTTGTTGATATTTATTTGGATGAATTTGATGATAATAATCAAATAGTATTATATGATTTATTATTTAAATTAGCAAGTTCAAGTTATAATATTGAAACTGCTGATGCTATATTAGATATTATAGTTAATAATTATAAAACCTTACCATCAGGAGATTCAATTGAAAAATTTACATTAAATTTAACAAAAATGATAAAGACTCAAAGATTATTAAATATTAATGATGAAATTGATTTTACAACAAAGATTAAAAAAGAATTATCAAATTATACAAATTTATTAACAAGTGATAGAGTTACACCATCAGTTATAGAATTTTTATTATTATGGACATCAAATTTAGATGAAGTTTATAGTGTATTACAAATTGCAAATAAAAGTCAATATGAACAAGAAATTTTACAATCATGTCAATTATCAATAATTAATAGTGTTGTTAAAGTTGGATTAAAAGAAGGTTATTCAATTGCAATGGCTCATATGTTTGGAGTTTTAAATAGATTAGATAAATGTCAAACAGGAATTAGTGCAGAAGCTTATGATGAATGTTTAAGATTAAGTGCAATTTATGGTAATAGTCCAGGAATGTTTAGAAGTATTTCAATGAAAATGAGTATTGATAAAGATTGTAAATATCCAATTGATATTATAAGTCAAGTAATTGATAGATTACCAACAATTGATGGAGAATTAGCAAAAGAAAAAAATTTAGCAACAGATTCATGGTGGATTAGTAATTCATTAAAACAAGGAGAATATTCAATGGATCAAGCAGTATTAAATCATTTAAGAAATCAAATTGATCCAATTCAAAATTCAAATGTTTTTTCAAAATATTTACAATCATTAGGAAGATTTGGATTTAAAAGTTTATTAGATAATGAATGGAAAAAAATTTTAGAAAAAAATTTAAAAATTTCACAAGATGTTATAATATCATTTATTAGTTCATTTAAATCAGTTGGTGAATTAAAAAAATCAATTAATGTATTGGAAATTGTATTAAAAAATTCTTTAATAAAACATGATGGTCAAGCAGTTAATATTTTAAAACAAATTATAAGATATGAAATTTTACCAATTCAACATTTATTACCATTTATTGCAAACTTTTTTATAAAAAATAAATCTTCATTACAATGGACTTTAAAAGATATTGAATCTGTATTTGATGAAATTGAAAATACAAATTCTTTAACATCAACAGAAAGAAAGGCTGCTTTGCTAGTTGGTAAAGCTATTAATGAATCAATTGTTAGAGTACAAAGTGGTAAAGATGTTGATGATTCTATTGAACATTTGAATGAATTGTTTGCAAGGTACTAATATTATTATTCTGGTTTATTTATAGTTGGACGTGATATATCTGGAACCTCTTGTTTAGGTGGAGAAGGAGTAGAGTGATGATGTTTTTTTGGTTTTATAATTAATATAATAATCATTCCAACAACTAATAAAGTTAATAATAAAATAATTTTACATTTTTGTGTTCGTTTTTGATAATGAGTTGCTTGAACTAATTCTTGATCTGCTTGTTTAACATGAGTATACATTGTTTCAATATTATAATCAATTCGATCTAATAAAGTACCTTGATCAATAACCATTGTTTGTAAATCTTTAAAAATATCAGCAATTTCTATAATACCTTGAGCAATTTTTGTAATTTCATTTTCTCGTTGTTTTATTGATTGATCTTGATTTGATATTAATTGTTGATCTTGTTGATCCAATGTATGTTGACTAAAAGATACATCCATATCATCTTCAATTGCAGGATCATAAGTATTATTATAAGGACTTGGACTTGATATTCTATTTATTGGATCATAATCATATTCATTATTATTTCTTAAACTTTTTAAATAAGAACTTTGCATTTTTCTAAAAATTGTACTTGTTTCTTGTATCTTTGTTGCCATTGATATTTTCATATTTGATGCCATTTTAGATTCTGATAAATTATTATTCTCATTTTTAACCATATTATCAAATTTTTTTAATAAATTTTGTAAATTATGTAAATTTGTTGTAATATTTAATGTTAATGTTTCAATTTGTTTTTCTTCTTTTGTTCGATCATCAAATCCTGGTAATGCATTTTTTTTATGTAAATGATCTAATTGTGTTATATCTTGTTTAATTTTTTTTAATTCATCATCAACTTCATCTGATAAATCTACCCATCTTGGAGGTAATAAATCCATTTCAATTGCTATTTCATTATTATTATCATTTGTTATAAGTCGTTCATCTTCATCGTTGTAGTAATTTGTTGTGGAGGTTTGGTTGAATGAACGGTGTGTGTAGCTTTGACGGTATGATATGTATAAATTTGTCCTATCTCTAAACATTGTTTATTGGATTGTGGTAGTTGTATATAGTACTAATGTGTTGTGTTGTTTTATTTTTTTTTGTTGATGATGATGATTTTATTAGACAACTAGACTTCTAACTTAGTTTATCCCAAAAAAATTCCGTGGCGGGTTTTACATGCCGATTGTGGCTCCGATCTGGATCCGATCCTCATTTCGAGTTTCGATGGCAGAATTATTTTAAAAAATATTAAAATAAATTTCAGGGTGAAAATTAACATTTTGAGGGTCCAATGAAAAACAGCGTTCCCCGTTATTATAATCTTACATTTGAAAATCTATAATAGAATTCAAAAGAACTGGTTAAACTTGCCAAAAAAATTTATAGTTTCTACAGCAAAGATCTTTTTCATAATAAAGACCTTGCATAATTGTTTAAAAAATTTACTTGTACCAAGACTTTCAATACTTTAACTAGGTCCACTGTAAATTATTACATTAACTTGTCCATAATACTACTATTGTAGTAGCTATAATGATTTGAAAAATTCTATAAAAAAATTTTTTTTTTTTTCAATTCCAAACTTTTCATCCTACAAATCACTTTTTGTTACAAAAACGACCCCCCAATTAAACAACACTTATCCCGCAATGACTGAATTAACTCATAAAACTATTGAAAATGGTTGGTTTAGAGAAATTTCTGAAACCATGTGGCCAGGTCAAGCAATGGCATTAAGAGTTAAACAAATTTTACATGTTGAACAAAGTAAATATCAAGACGTTTTAGTTTTTGAATCTACTGATTATGGTAATGTATTAGTTTTAGATGGTGCAATTCAAGCAACTGAAAGAGATGAATTTTCTTATCAAGAAATGATTTGTCATTTAGCAATGAATTCTCATCCAAATCCAAAAAAAGTTTTAGTTATTGGTGGTGGTGATGGTGGTGTTTTAAGAGAAATTGTTAAACATGAATGTATTGAAGAAGCAGTTTTATGTGATATTGATGAATGTGTTCCAAGAGTTTCAAAAAAATATTTACCATCAATGAGTGTTGGTTTTCAACATCCAAAAGTTAAAGTTCATATTGGTGATGGATTTAAATTTTTAAATGATTATAAAAATACTTTTGATGTTATTATTACTGATTCTTCTGATCCAGAAGGTCCAGCTAAAGCATTATTTGAACAACCATATTTTGAATTATTATCTGAAGCTTTAACTGAAAAAGGTGTTATTACAACTCAAGGTGAAAGTATTTGGTTACATATGGATGTTATTAAATCAGTTAAAAAAGCTTGTGAAAAAGTTTTCCCAACTGTTGATTATGCTTATTGTACTATTCCAACTTATCCATCTGGTCAAATTGGTTTTATGGTTTGTTCAAAAGATCCAAATGCTAATTTAAGACAACCTTTAAGATCTTTTACTGAAGAAGAAGAAAATAAATTATGTCGATATTATAATAAAGATATTCATTCTGCTTCTTTTATTTTACCAACTTGGGCAAGAAATGCTTTAAATGAAGTTGATGAAGAAGAAGAAGAAAAAGTTGAACAAGTTGAAGCTGATAAAAGCACTTAGCTCAGCTACGGTAGACTTTTATTAAATCAATTCATTAATTTTGATGAAATTATATTCTTACCATGGGAATTTGATAAATTTTTATATAAACTTAGAACTAAATTTAAAATATATTACTTTAAAACCTTTAAATTACTCTAGAGCTTTACTGTAAATAAGAGAATATTACGCTTTGCCATGCCTAGACAAGACGCCGCCGCACCAACTAACCGGTACTCCGACGTAATTTTTTTTATCATCCCAAGATAAAATTTCACCATCAAAAAAAAAAAAAAAAACTTCATTCAACAGATAACAATCAATCAATAATAATAAAAAAATCCATTATGAGCCTAGTACTACCCGGAGATTCATTACCAGAATCAGAAAACTGCACATATGGACCAGGAATTTATCAAATTCCTTTACACAATGCAATCCCATCAAAAGCAGGATTATTATTACAAACAAAAAATAAAAAAATACATAACCAACAAATTCAATATATTGAATCAAATACAAAAAGATATATACCATCAATAAAAGACCAAGTTATTGGAGTTATTACAGCAAAAAATAGTGAAGGTTATAGAGTTACATTACAAGATCATACAACACCAGTTAAATTAGATCAATTTGCATTTGAAAATGCTAATAAAAAAAATAAACCAAATTTATCAATTGGATCAATTGTTTATGGTAAAATAGTTTTTAATGATAAAGATATTGAAAGTGAATTAGAATGTTATGATTCAAGTACTGGGAAATCATCAGGTTTTGGTGAATTAATTGGTGGATTTGTATTTGATGTTAGTTTAGCTTTTGCAAGAGAATTATTATTTAATGGTCATCCTGTTTTAAATAGTATTGGTGAAAGAACTCCATTTGAAATTGCAATTGGTTTAAATGGTAAAATTTGGATTGATGCTCCAGATTCAATAACTATATTTAAAATTTCAAAATGTATTAAACAAGCAGAATTAGTTCCTACAAATGGAATTGATAAATTAGTTGCAAAATTATTAAAATAAAGGAATTATAAAATTGGAATTAAAGATGGTGGTTTTTGTTGATCTGCAAAAGATCTATATAAATCCAAATCTTCTATTGTTAATGTATCTTCATCATCATTTTCAGAAGTATAATCATCAGTTGATAATTTTTCCATATCATCAATATTAACCAAAGTTTCATATGATGAATTATCAGGTTCTTTAATTTCTAATAATTTATATAAATTTTCTTCTTCTTGTTCTTTAATATCATCTTGTATTAATAAAATTGGTTGTGGAGGTGGTGGTGGCGGATTTGGTTTACTAATAATATTCTTATCAATTTTTTTACCTTTATTTGTAATTGGTGATGATGAAGATTGTTTCTTTCTTGATTTGAATGGTCCAATAATTGCATCACTTGTTTGAGCATATCTAATTGTACTATTCATATTAAATGCAAATGCTAATTGTAATGTTGATAAAGATCTTGGTTTATAATATTCATTCCAATAATTATCATTTAAAAATTTTTTTGATTTTAATATAATATCTTGATCACCTTCCTCATAACCATTTTGTTTCAAATTATTATTCAATCTATCATGTAAACTTAATAAATCATTTGGAATCCACCATTTAATATAACTTCTTTTTAATTTATTTTTATTACCAAAAAAATCATTATGTAAATAATAATCGGTTGATAAATCCCATAACATTGGTTGACCTTGTTCCCAAACATAATTACCTAAAAATAAATTAATTGCATCTTGTCTTTGAGAATCAACAAAACTATTATTATAAAATCTTCTAATTGATTCAATCATATCTCTTGAATGACTTGTCCATTGATTAATTTTTCTATAAGTTTCCATTGTATTAACTAAATGACTTCCTCCATATTGTAATGCTATTGTATCACCATGATCATGAAACATTTCTGTTAATAAATTAACTGCATCACTATCATATTCTAAATCATTATTTGGATCATCAATAATACCTAATGAATGTAATTGATATCCTAATGCTTTTTTACCAATAACAAATTGTGCAGCATTTGTTCTATCTAAACAATCAATACAATTTGTTCTACAAATTCCATCTTGTAAATTCATTCCTGATAAATTTTTCCCATTTTTAAAAAATCCAGTTTTTTTTAATGTATCTTCAGCATATTTTTCTAACCAATCAATAACTTCTTGATTTCTACCTTTTGATGCTCTACTCATATCCCAACTTGTATAATCAATTTTTTTTTCAATTGGTAAAAATTGATTTAAATAATTTATACATTGTTCAAATTCTTTTAATAATTTTGATTCTCTTGGTATTCTTTCTTTTGCTTTAATCAAATTAAGTACCAATAAAGGTTGACCATATCTTTCAAACATATTTGAAAAATGTAATGCAGCTGGTTGGAAAAAAGGATCAACACAATTTAATTCAATTGGTGGTTTTGGACTCATATTTGAAACATCTTGACTCCAATATAAAGGTATTGAACCTCTATGTTGAACATAACTTGTAAATCTTGGATTATTAAATAATCCGGTTGAAGTATCATGAAAACTTGATGTTAATAAATCAGTTACAACTTGTTCAGTTTCAACTTCATTTGCAACATTACCTTGATCATTAACACCTCTTTTTAAAAATCTTGCACCTGCAAAATAATGTGATCTTCTTGCAATTATTGCAACCAAAACACTTCTACCACATACACTAATTTTTGCTTGATCAATAAATCCATGAATAATTGGTTGACACCAATCCATTGCATTATCAAAACATGATAATATTGGTTGTAATAAAGAATTATTCCAAACAAATCTTTCATTAATTTTATGATTATTATTATTATTATTAATTCCTAATAAAATTTCTTTTTCTTTAATTAAATTATTTTGTAATGTATTTGTTATATCATAAGTATAACTAAAATAAAATGTTTTTGATAAATCCAAATTATTTAAAATTTGTAAAAATCTTGTTTCTTCACTTCTTCTATCAGGTTTTTTATAAATTGATGAATGAACTAATGGTACTAATTCTGTTTTATCAATATGATAAATATAATGACCTCCTAATAATGCAACAACACTTCTTTTTGTTATAACACTCATATAATACCCTTCAGTAAATCTAATAAATCCTAAAATACCACATGCAGTTAATTTTTTTATTAATCCACCTTTTGATGAATTTTCTTCTTCTAAATTTTTTAATTTTTCCATAATTTCTTTTCTATTACATGGTAAAATATTTTCTAAAATTTTTAAATCATTTTTTGGAACTGTTATATCAATTTCTAACATTCTAAATCTTGTTTCTCTTGCATTTGATCCAACTATATAAAATCTAGTCTTTGTTTCATATAATGTAAATTTTGTTAATAAAAAACTTTTTTTTAAATTATTTTGATCATATTGTTCTTGTTCTATTTCTGGTTCATCATTATTAATATTTGGATGAAGGAGGTTGTTTTGATATTGAAATTGTTGTACTCGTTCTTTTATATCTGATTCTGGTTCCATATGCCAGTCAGGTACTGGTAGTTCTGACTGACTGGCTAAGATATCAGTTTCACTGTCCATCCCTTCTTTGAACTATAGACAACAATCAATAATCAATAACTAGAATGTGTTGATAATTAATTTTTTGATGAATATCAAGGGTGGTGATGAAAATGAAAATGTGAGACCCTTTTTTTGACCAACCCCCCGCGCAAGCTTCGAATAATACGATATACGGCTTTGACACAAAAAAAATTATTTCTCCTCCACCATAAAAAAAAAATTTCCTTTGCTCTTTTTTTTAAACTTAATCTTTTGTTTATTTATAAAAGATAAAGTTGGAGATTATTTTAACTTTACCTTAATAACATATTCTTCATTCAAAAATGAGTAATAATAGTAATAATAATGATAACCCCAATGAAGGGAAAAAAATGAGATCAAAAAAAGATATTGAAGATGAAAATATTCAAGGTACTAATGATTCATCAATTGCATCAAAAAGATCTGTAGAAATATTATATTCAAAACCAAATTCAATTGAATTTTTTAAATATTTTGTTAATAAATTTCAAAGAAGATCACCTGTTATTAATAGAGGTTATTGGACAAGAATGAAAGCAATGAGTTATACAATTAATGAATTTTCAAAAAAAGAGTTTAATGGTAATAAAATAGTTGTTAATTTAGGATGTGGATTTGATCCTTATGCATTTGAATATTTAAATAATAAAAAAGATTTGATTTTTTTAGATGTTGATTATCCAGATTTAATGTCAAAAAAATCTAAAGTTATTAAATCAAATCCTGAATTATCTGATATTCTTACTGGATTAGAAGAATCATCAAAAGATTATATTCATTTAAAAAGTGATAATTATTATGCAATTTCTTGTGATTTAAGAAATTTAGATAATTTTACAAAAATTTTAAATGAATTATTCCCACAAGATAATAGTTTTTTATTTACTGCTGAAGTTTCAATTACTTATATGACACAAAAATCAGCAGATGATTTAATTGAATGGGCAGGAAAATTACCAAATAGTCAATTTGCATTATTAGAACAAATGATGCCATCAGGACCAAATCATCCTTTCGCAAAAAGAATGTTAAATCATTTTAAAAAATATGGTTCACCATTAAATTCAATTGAATCATATCCAACATTAAAACATCAAATTAAAAGATTTGAAAATAGAGGATTTGGTGTACAATTAGCAAAAGATTTATATAGATTTTGGTGTGAAGAAGTTAGTGATGAAGAAAAATATTATGTTGAATCAATTGAACAATTTGATGAATGGGAAGAATTTATATTATTTGGTCAACATTATTTCATATTATATGCTGATAATCAATTAAAAACTCATAAAAAAATTAAATTAAAAAGATCAAGATTAGTTGAACAACCAATAATTTCATTATTTAAAAAAGAAACTAATATAAAAATTAAACATGCAGCAGGATCAAATTATAATAATAAACCAGTTATAAGTGGTGGAATGAATGAATCAAGAAAAAATGATTTAATTGATGTTATTGAAGAAAAAATTATAAGTAAACCAACTTATAAATCAAGAGTTTGTCATACTTTAACACAACTCACCAATAATAAATTATTATTAATTGGTGGTAGAGAATCACCAAATAAAATTTTAAAAGATTGTTGGTTATTTTCAAATAATAATGAATGGTTACAAGTACAAGATTTACCAGAACCAAGATATAGACATGTTACAATTGCATTACCAGATAATAAAGTATTAGTATATGGAGGTAATAAAGATGGATCACCATTTTTAATTTGGAATGAATTAGATGGTTGGAAAGAATTATCATGTAATGATTTAATGCCAAGATTTTCATCATCAATGTCATGGAGTGATAAAAAACAAATTGGTGTATTAATTGGTGGGATGGATTGTAATAATAAAAAAATTCAAAGAGATGCTTATCATTTAGTTTTACATGAAGATGAAGGTTATGTTTCTGCAATTTTTATTAATGATGATCCTTTATTAGAAAGATATAGTTCACAAATTGCATTTATAAATAATAATAATTGTGAACAAGAAGATGATGATAAAACAGTTATTATTGCTGGTGGTGTTAGTGAACATGAATTATTTAATAAAACTAATACTTTAATACAATTAGAAGATAATGGTTGTATAACACCATTAACTATTGAAATTGAAAATGATGATTTACAACCTTTGTGGACTTGTTTTAATATGGAATATGAAAAAGATCAAGGTGGGTTATTAACTTTTGGTGGTGGTGCTACTTGTTATGGATTTGGTACTACTTGGGATTCTATTTATCATATCCCAATTACAAAAACTATTCAAGCTGATTAATTAGTTTATATTTTTTATTATTTTTTTTGCATTGATGCTAATAATTGAGCTAATTTTGGATCTAATCCTTCAACTTTTAGTGTTTCTGTAGTATTGTTTTGATTATTGTCATTGTTTTTAATGTTTTCATTAGTAGATTCTGTCTTTTGTTTTTTTTGAACTGGTTCATCTGTTTCATCTTCTTCATCTGATGAATTGGGTGAATAAGCTGGTGCTGCATCATTTGTATCTTCATCTGGTATATATGCGTCATTGGTACTAGTAGTACTAACAGGTTCTTGCGGCGGTTGTTCTTGTTGTGGTTGTTCCTGTTCCTGAGGAGGTGGAGTCATTTCTTCAATTTCAGGAGCTTCAACTTGTTCATCTTCATTAACCATACTACCAACTTCTTTCTTAGTATCAATAACTTTATTTAATTGTAATTTTAATTGTTGTAATTCAGATTGTTTTAATTCCATATTTTTATTATTATCATATAATAATTTTTCCAATTCTTGATTAAATTTCCCTCTTGACATTAGAATTTTTTCAACATTATTTATAGTAGTTTCTAATCTTTTTTGTAAATCTTCTAATTGTTTATGATAAATTGATGGTGCAGGTAATGCATCACTATTAACAGTTGAATTAACTGATTCAATAACTTTATTTGTATCAATTTGAGGCATTGAATGTAAAGTTTCATAACTATTAGTTAATCCTTTAAGCTCCTTTGGAATCATAAAACCTAATCCACCACCTCCTAATCCTTTTTGACCTGTATTATTACTTTTCAATTGTTCATCCAATTGATCTAAAGTATTTTGATCAAAAATATTCCTCTGTTTCCAAACATCCAAAACTCTTTTAATTTTTTCTTTTGTTTCTGGTGGTACTTGTCTATAAGCTGAAGCCATTGAATCAACTATAATTGGTGTAAAAGCATTAACAAATTCCATTTTTCTTCTTGCAATTGTTTGTTGTATAACTTCATTTGCAACATAAATTAATGCTAATTTACGTGGTGGTGGAGATTGTTTTAAATATTTTGACCAAACTTCTGCTGTTTTTGAAGCATATCTTTTATGGAACATGATCCATTGTGATACATTAACAATTCCTTCTTGAGTTTCATTAGCTGCACTTAGTTTACTAATTACAGTATCTTCGTTATATGACATGGTTGATGGTTATTGTGATGAAAAATAATCAAAAATGTCTATTGGGATCAATAAAGAATGCACGCGAATTATTTTTTTTTTTCACAATAAAAAGAACAACATCACAAAAATAACAATTTATTTTTTTCCTCCCAATATAATATAGGTTCACTAACGACAACACAACAATAAACTAACCTGAACAATGAGTAACTTTCCATCATTAGAAGAAATTGATAAAGATTTAGTCACAGACGATCAACAACAACAAGATCAACCAGAAGGTGATTTCTTATCAAGAGAAAAAGCATTACTTGGAGATGATGCAGAAGCATTTGAAACTAATAACAATAATAATACAGATACTGATGTAGCAGGATTTGAAAATCAATTTCCTGAATTAAATACTGAAAGTGAATTAGGACCAAATATGATTCAACAACCAGCTGAACCATATTTACCAAGTGCACCAGAAGATTCATCATCATTAAACACTAACAATACAATTAATCAAGGTATTAATAAATTATCATTATCAGAATCAGAACCAATTAAAGAATGGAAACAACGAAAAGAATTAGAAATTGAAAGACGTGATAAAGCAAGTGAAGAAAAAAAACAAGAAACAATTAAAGAAGCAGAAAAATCAATTGATGATTTTTATGAAAATTATAATTCAAAAAAAGATAAAGCAATTAAAGAAACTAGAGAAGAAGAAGAAAAATTTATTGAAGAAAGAGATAATGATGTTGGTGTTGGTAGTACATGGGATAGAATTGTTAAATTAGTTGATACTTCTGATAGTTCAACAAAATCTAAATTTAGTGATAAATCAAGATTTAAAGAATTATTGGTATCATTAAAAGGTGATACAAATGCTCCAGGTGCTGCAGGTTATTAGAGTAGAGAATTTATTAGATAATGAACTTTGAAACTTTTTTATTTAACTTTTTTTTATTGAATTGTAGATGTTTGGTTAGACTAGATTAGATCATTCCTTGTTAATGTAGTGTAGACAATCTAGATAAATAAATGTCCCAATTTCAAGAAATTTCATCACCACTTTTTTTTTATTTATCACATCATGAAAGTATTTGTAACAAGTGGCGCTATAGTTCCATTCAAAGAATTAATACAATCATGTTTAGATCCAACAATTATAGATCAATTTATTGAAAATGGTTTTAAAGAATTAATAATACAATATGGTAATGGTAAAGATATATTTGAAAATTCATTATCAAAATTAAATCAAAAGAATATCTCTATTAAAGGAATTGATTTTTCAAATGATATTCAACAAATTATTGATCAAAGTGATTTAATTATTTCACATGCTGGTACAGGTAGTATTTTAGATGCAGTTAGATCATATAAACCATTAATTGTTATGGTAAATGAATCATTAATGAATAATCATCAATTAGATATTGCAAATGAATTTTCAAAATTTGGTTATTTATTAGTTTCAAAATCTTCAATTCAAGATTTAAAATCAACATTAATTAAAAGTTTTAAATTTAATTTTAAAAAAATCCCACCTGCTAATTCAAAACAAGTTGTTAAAATTATTAATCAAGAAGCTGGTTTATTATAATACTTAAACTAATTAATAATAAAGATGAACTATAATCTAATTTCGTTGAAGATGAATATAAACTTTGTTCAATATTATTATTATCAATTGATCCACTACCTGGCATAATTTTTTTAATATAAATTGGATCATCTTTTGGATAATTTAATCGAATTTCTTTAATAACATTATAATACCAAATTTTATAAGCTCTACCAGTAAAATGTAATCCATCAACTAATAAACTAGAAGTATTAAAACCATAATTTCCTAATTCACCAGGTAATTGTTCACCTTTTTTCCAACCTAAATCTTTTAAAAAATCATTATATAAATCAATAAATGGTAAATTATGTTTTTCTGCAATTGATTTAACTGCTTTATTATATTCATGAAATCCTTGTGGTCCTCTATCAGGATGAATATTATGATCACAAATTGCTGGTCCAACTAATATTGGATCAATTTTATTATCTAATGCTTTTTGAGTAATATAATCAATATTTTCTTTAAATCGATCTAATGGTACATGTAATTGTGGTATTATTGATACATCATTTGATCCAAAAAATATTGTCATTAATTTGATTTTGGTACCATCTTTTTCATCTGCTTTTATAATATTATCAATCATATATCTTGCCCATTCACTATTATATCCTTTAAATCCTCTATTAACTACTTGTAATCTTCTCATATAATCATTTTGTAATTGTGCAAAAATTGAAAATCCATTTAATGAATTACTACTTAATTCTGTAATTGAATCTCCAAACATTACAAATTTATCTATTAAAAATGGATTCTTTTTTTTACATTGTGATGTGGTTATAAGAAATGGTATTAATAAGATTATGTTTAATAAATTCATTCTATTTTTTTCTATTGTTGTTGTTTGTGGTTGTTCTAATAATGCATAGTTTTGTTGATTTGTTATGAAAAAAAAAAAGGTTTAGAATAAAAAAAAGAAAAATTCAATATAAGGTTATTTTAATATATATATATAGAAAAAAACTTTTTCTCGGATTTTTAGGATCCAAGTTAAAAAAAAATCTTTCTTGTTTTGATCAGAATTGTGAGACCTTTTTTTGCCCTCCAAAATCTAGTTACTTCTTTTATCATCTTACAGACTTTCAAGAGGATCAATACTGAGTAGTGTACTGTATAATCGATTATATACATTACACTAATTTTAGTTTACCAGAGTGGCTAGGATATCATATCATCTTTTGCTTGCAATTTTTAAAAACTAAACTAACCATAATTTTAAAGTGGTACTGGTACCTGATGCAAAAATAATAATTGTTTTTTTTAGAAACATTTTTCATGCATTGTTACAACATTGAAAAATTTGTTAAGAGTGAGAATGTGGCACAAGTTGTATGGGCTTGAGTGATATCTTGATACACTTCAACATTCGGTACTTACAGCTCAGTAATTAGTTGTAAGAATACTAGCTACTAGCTAACCTGGTATATGTATTTTTTTTTGGTATTTAACATTGTTTGTTTTGTTTATGGCAAAATATTGAATCAATCCACGTTGGATTTATAATTCAATGAATTATATGGGTTGTGTGTTATATTATTCCACCCGAAATCCCGAATAAATAAAAAAAATTGAAACTCAATCGATCTTTAAAAAGCTAGAACCAAACCAACTAGTACTTAGATACCATTTAAAATTTATTAATACATACATGTAATTACTTAAGTAGAAGAATCGAATCTATGAGAGATTTGAACTGAACTGAACTGAATCTGTGATCTTAAAAAACTGCCTATATTTTTTCATATATAACCTTCCGGATCTTAACTTGGGAAATCTTTTGAAATTGCTATAGAAATAAATATTAGTTACGAATCATAATCTTGCTATTTTTATTACGTACAATTATTGAAAAGAGTTCTGACACATTAATTATTATTTTAAATCCTTTCCAAAGATAACTTGATAATTTATCACACTATATAAAGTCATACTATTATATATATAAAGTATGATGCCTAGGCTAGTATTTAATAATAGTAGAATATAATAATCTAATAGATAACAAGTTTGTCTAGTTTTACCAATTGATTGGTACTTTATCGTTACTACAGGTTTGATTGTTCAAGAAAACGGTGCTAAGCTATTGTAATGTTGGTACCTGATCGCAAAAAATTGTACAAAGCATCATATAATAAAATATCAATGATCCTAGCAAGCATGTTGTAGGCCTTCATCGAAAATTTTGATGATGATCAGTCAACAAAGGAATTAATCGATTAAAAAAAAAAACAAAAAAAAAAAAATTCATCATAATCACGCGGGTACGGAACCGCTTTTAAAATGAATTTTAAAAATTCCCGATCTATTTTCCTATAGCTTAGTGTATATCAACTGCAGCTGCCTACATGTATTGATCTTGTTTTTAGATTTTTTTTCGCTTTATTTGGGTTTTTGAAGATATGAACTACTGGTATCCAATAGTCTCTATTTAGTACATTTATTTGTCACTAATATCAATGATATTATAATTGAATGAGAAGAAAGGGATCTAGTCTTCCAGTGTGGTTAGTTTTATTGCAGGGTTATAGTATCTTGATTATATAGGGTAGTATTATCTTTTGTAATATAGCAGGTGCTCAAGGGTGCTTGAGTTGCTAGGTATACCAGCTGAATATACCGGTTTATATTATAAACTTATCTCAAGGGGGGCAAGGATTTGTTTGCATAATAATGTGCAATTTATTGCAATGTTGATGTTGATGCTGGGAATCCGATTTTGAAAAGAAGGCTTGTTTCTATATTTTTCATGTATGATAATGTGTGCTAATAGTGTAATAATTATAAAACTTAGCAATTATTCGCGAATCGTTCGGATTAATCGGAGGATTCAAATTAAGAATTTTTATTTTTACAGTCTAAGCTGTACTGGTAACTTTTAGCAACATGCAAAACTTGTTCAACAGTGTGGTTAAATCATCTTGTAATTGCTATTTAGTTATACTTATAGAAGCTTTATAATTTATTATATACAGATGAGTATGTATTGTCCGAAAATACAAAACATTTGGGCAAACTAACTGGTTTACTATATCTTAGAAAAAAAGTCCGAATCAGTGCAATGAAGGATAGGGGAGATGTGTAAATGTCAATTATAAGTGTATCTGGAGATCTGAAAAATTTTTCAAGACCTAGTCTACTGGTAGGCTAGCTAATTTTTGATATGGTTATGTATTGAGACTGACAGCTATCAATTATACCATTATACTTGACGTCCATGATCAAGCTCGGAGGATCATATTGTTTTATGCAATGAATTTCTAGGTACTTATGAGTATTAGATTAATTCTTTACCATGATTCGGATAGAAACACCTTTTACAAGTATATATTTGTACATCAGATGTACAAGTTTGTACAATTGTACAGTACCAATGGATATAGTACTGTAGTTGCAGTAGTAGCTAGTAGTAGTATTTGTATGACTTAAAATCGTTTTAAAATTAAGCTATAGATTAACATTATTTTTTTGGCACTGTAGATACCTGGTAGAGAATTAAGCTTTTTTTGTGAATCTCGGTTTATTGTACCAGCGGTGGTATGCTTTGAAAAAAAATTTTAACTTAACTTTAAATAAAAGGGGTGGTGAAATTCAATTAAACGCATTCTTCTTTTATGCATGAATATATGAGAATCTGATATCATAATATTTAAAATTGTAAAATTTAGATAAGTCTTTAAAATGATAAACCTACAGGCCGAGTATATATATTAAATATACTATATATATATACTAGTACTGTATAGTTGTGCAAGGTATATATATGGCAACATACTGTTGTCATGTATACAGTATAGTAGCATAATCCGATCCTCTATACTTAGAAAGCTAATATATGTAGTAAAATTGAATCAAATACTCTGTTTGTAAACATTCCAGAATAATACAAAGTAAAGACATTCTTTTTATTCCGATGCATAAATTAATTTAAACCCTATTAACTTCTAAAACTGAGCTACTACTATTAATATTAATAGATTGATATTTTACATCAGATATATCGATAATTTTAAAATTTGTATACAATTATAATATATAAATCTGAACCTGACTATGACATATGTGAAATTGCTAAAAACCAACACTAAGCTACAACTCGAGCTCGAGATTATAATTATCAGACTTGACTTCGAATCGATATCACTACTCACTGCAGGTACAATTGGTATACATGTATGCATCGCCCATTATTCATATATTCTTTCTGCAACTTCAGGTTATCAGCTCTAGATATCAATCTATTTCCAGAGTTTCTTGATCAACTCGACATTTCTATAACCAATAATTAGTTTAGCCACTTAGTAACAACAACTACCTTGCATGGTTACCGGATTGGTACTATTTTTTATCATATTTTTGAAAAAAAACTTAAAGTTTAAAATAAGTTTTTAAATGCCATTTTTTGCATTTTTGTCTTACTCTTTATAATTGTGTTGGATACCGCTATAGTCGTAAGATTACTCTAAGACTATTACAGATTTGTACAGTGAGTAAATTTACGTGGATGTGTCCATTATCTAAGTTAAAAAATTAGTACATATTATATAAATAATTATTCTCATAATAAACCTACATTATAAGTGGTGTTTTTTAAAATGTTGTAACTTTTTATTTTTCATGCACAGCCGCTTACAACAGCCGTATGCAACAGCCATGCGTTTATCCCTTTGATTTTTGTTTTTATTTTTGTACAACAAGTTTTAAAAAAAAAAGTGGTGAGTTCAAAAAAAAAAAAAGGTTTCTAAATCCTTAATTTATTACATATATATAACCAAACAGTGGTAACTTATAACTTCATCATCCTAAATGGACTGTATATGACCTATGTATTATAATTACCAGGTATTATACGGATTTGAAATCAAAATTTCATGATTTGAATAGCTATAGATTGAATTTAAAATTTCATTATACCAGGCCTCTAACCTATCTCAACCTAAACCAATTGGCTTAATATATTCAATAACATTATATACACCATATTTATAATATAACAAAAATATGATTATCATTACTTACTTCTGTTGGTGATGATACAAAAAAATAGAGTTTTTATTAAAGAATAGACTTTCTGTTTACAATATTATTCAAGCTTTTTACTTAAAAAACCCCTTTCTTTTTCATTAATTTATACAAATATTTTTCATATGCAGGGACAAAAATTTATGGAATCTGCTTTTAACCTATGTATAATAATATAATATCCTTTTTATACAGTATATGATTCTTACTTATTCTTCAATAGGTTTGGCCCCATATTATAAGTTTGACAGCACGTTTCAACACTGGTTTGCCAATAATAATACATCTTTCTTTTCTTTTTCATGCGCATTGACTTTAATATGTATAAGTTAATTATTCCAACTCAGCCAGGCTTATCCCGATGGATATAAAATGATAATCAATATCTTAAACATTACTTATCTTTATCTATGCAAGCCAAGACGTGTTTTATATAATTGTACATATAATGTTTTAGGTTGAAGGTATCTGATTGCACTGGTACCAAGACTTTTTCCTATGAGCCGCAATTGGTGTGGCTAGGAACTATTTTTTGGTAGATCACTAGCTAGCTAGCTTTGGGACCTGATGTTCATGATATATCGAAATCTGGATGATTGTACTACACTCCAGGTAGATTGATTAGAATGATCAACAAATGGTCATCTCTTGGCAAACGTTATTTCAAAAAAGGATAATGACCTATAAGTTTGATTACTAGTAACCTCCAACATGTATTTACCGCATATAGATCTATATATCATAACACTTTCGAATTGAGCTATTGAGGTCGATCAATATTTTACAAGCCCATTAACCACAATATACTAATACCTAATATTATAGTCTACAGACAATACAAAAAGAGCACAATAAAAAACATTGGAAACCAAAAAAAAGATTTATCATTACATTAAAAAAAATACTATTTAAAATAAAAATCATATACATAAAAAATATAAAAATTAAAAACAAAAAGTCATAAAACGAGCGTAAGAATAATAACATAATTAAAAAAAAATTGACAAAAGACGTAAATCATCATTAAACAGAAAAAGAGACTAATAGAATTGACCTTTTCTTAAACCAAAATAATCACCTTCATTTAAAGTAATAGCAGCAGGGCCAGCAGCATCTAAACCATTTTCAGAAACAGTATTACCCCACCAAACTAAATCTTTTGGATTATATTGAACAGCAAAAAATAAAATTAATGCAGAAAAAGCTGTAGCACCAGTCATTGCAGCAGCAACAACATAAGTATATTTTTCCCACCATTGAATATATCTTCTTTTAATAACATAATGAAATGCAAAATTTGTAAACAATGCAGGAAACATATATGTAAAATTTAATGGAGCCCATTGTAATAACCCATTACAAACAACAGCAGGATTAACTTGTTTCCATAATCTAAAAAAATTAAATAAAGTTTTATCTAATAAATTAAAAATTTTAATTGATAATCTTTGTTGAAACCAATTTTTAATATTATTACCACCTTTTTGACCAATTAAAAATATAACTGCAACAACAAATCCAATTAAAAAACACCATTGAATTTCTGGATATAATTGTGAAAAGACTCTTTTTGGTCCAATTGATCCCCACATAACAGCAGCAGAATAATAAACTTGTGAATCATTTGCACAATTAAATTTTTGTGCTTGATCAGGATGACATAATCCTTTAATATTTGAAAATTGCCATTCCATAACACCAATTGAAACAAATCCTGATAAAATTGTTGCAATAACTTGACCTCTAAAAACAGCTCTTGGTGGAATTTTTGCATAATGACCCATTTTTAATGATGAAATATAATTATCAGCTTGACCATTAATATTATAACCAAAAGCTTTACCAAACATTAAAGCTTGAGCATTACCAGGTAATGCATATCCAATAATTAATTCAGTCAAAACATTTAAACCTTCAGTCATACCAGTAACAGAATAAATAATTGTCATTGGAACAATATAAGCAGCATTAATACCAACAACAAAAAATAAAATCCAAACAGGAGTATGAATTGGATAAATACAAACACAAACAATACCAAATGCAAAACTAATAATAAAAATTAATAAAAACCAATATTCTGGTACTTCAGGATATTTCATCATCATTTGAGAATGTGCATCATTATATTGTGAATACATATTAGCTCTTTCTTCACCTTTTTCATTAAATGCTTTTTTTGCACCAGACCAATTAAATGTTAATAATTTAATTAAAACTTTAAAAAATCTTTTAAAACCATGTGTAATATCAAATACTAAATCTTTATATAACCCAACAAATGCATCTCTTGTTAATTTCCATTGATCAAATAACATATAAACAATATTTAAAGGATAAAATGCAAAAAATGCACCATAAACTAATAAATTCCCGGCTGAATAATATGGAGGAGAATATGATTTATATTTTTCTAAATTAAATGTACCATCATCATCTAAAACATTTGTAACTTTATAAGGTTGACCATCATTACCATAAACTGATGATGTATTAACAGGAATATATCTTGTCCATTTTGTATTACTAAACCAAATACCTAAAATTGCAAAAAATCCAATAACAGTACCAATTGATTGTTGAAAAAATGCAAAAAATGGAGATTGAAATGGTAATAATTGATTAACTGCTAAAAAATCAAATGTTGATAAAGGATTTAAACCTAAACCACTAATTGAACCAGTAATCATTGCTAAATTAAAATTATTTGGTGCAATCCAAGTCATCCAATTAAATGTACTTAAAGCAGTAAATAAATAACCAGGAATCCAATAATAAATAAATGCAATACTAAATAATATAAAAAAAAATTTATATCTTGTAATAGTCCAACCATTAATATTTTGTTTTTCAGTTTCTGGAATTAATAAAGCTCTTGATAATGCAACAGTTGGTAAAATACTTGGCCAAATAGCTTTTGAAGGATAAATTGCAAATCTTCTTAATAAACCTGCAAAACCTAATCCCATACATTGATTTGATAAAACTAATAAAATTTCATAACCAATTGTAACCCATTTACCATTGAAAAAAACTGGTAATTTTTGAACTTGAAAATTTGAATAAACATAAACTGTTGTCATACTAACAGTAAAAGTAATTGTTGCAAACATTTGTTCTTTATAACCCCAAGGACCAGGATTTAAAGAATGTCTTGAACCAAATGCTTTAAAACCCCAATCTGGTAAAACAAATTCACAAAATTTCCCACATGGATATAATAATAATTGAATAATTTGTGTACTTAAAGTAATATTTGGAAATCTTGGTTGGAAAAAAGTATTAACACCCATACCAATAATTGTCCAAATTAATGCTAAAATATATGATCTAATAGTTTCAACTGGTTCATCTGGATTATCAATTGGATCTGCAATTGCTCGAACTTCTGGATAAGGACTATGATATCTAATAATTGCAGCTTCTGCTTTACAATCAAATTCCCATTCATCTTGTGATAATCCTGAAGCTTTTTCACCTTGAATTAATAATTTAATTTTTTTCATTGTTTCATTTGGGAAATTACTATCATTACTATGATAATCAATTGCATTATCTAAAATTTCAATTGCTTCTTCTATTGTCATTGTAATAATTTTATCATAAACAAATTGAACATCTGAACTTGGTGCAATACCATCTTCTTCTGCTCTTTGACCTAATTTTCCTGCTAATGCGGTTCTTTGAGTAATTGTTGTTTTTTCAATATCTGATGATAAAATTTCTTGAATTTCATTGTTGGAATTGTTGATTTCAACAGGATATTCTGTTGTTGAATAGTTATCTTTTTCCTGCATTTTTGATACTCTTTAAAAACATAAAGAGGGGGATAGTTTTTTAAAGAGTAACTAGTTATAGAAAAAATCAAAGTTTTTTTCAAAAAAAAGATTGTAAGAGGATTTTTAATAGTTTAAATAGTTTTTATTAGAAAATTATTGACTACAGATCGAGAATTGGAAATTTTTTTATTATTATGTTTCCCCACTCTTTTTTTTTTTTTGGTATCAGTGGTACCCAGTACTCGGAAAGTTGTATCAGTAATTACTACGTGAGGGTAGTTAAGGGTTACAATACTGGTACAGTGATGTATATCAATAGATCAATATTATATATTTTTTCAAGTGCATTTACCAAATTTAGGGAGACAAAAAAAAAAAAAAAAAAAAACTATTCGAACCGATTTAATTTATTATTATTTTTTGTTTCTGATTCGCATAACGTATTAGAAACACACGAAATTTTGTCGATCCTTTTGAAATAAATTATTATTATTACTATTAGCACCACAGTGTCTGATTTGATACATCAGTATCCTCTATCTATTACATGTATAATTGCAAGACTACTAAGGATAAGAGGTTGCACCATTTTTTTCATAATTATCTTTTTTCTTTTCTTTTTTTTATTTATTGTTAATAATGCCTTTTAAATTCTGTGATCAACTGAACTCTGAACTTTGTTTTTTTTGGGGTAAGATAATAAACTTTATTGATAATCTCTAACATTTTACAAAAAAGCTTAAAAATAAAGAAAGAACCAAAAAATTGATCTAGTAGAGATAGTGTTACACTATAGATTGATAGAATTATTTAGTCATTCTTTTTTTTGTCATGCTATATTTTTTTTTATTAGTGAGCAATTTTATATTCAAAAGATTGTATACAGATTTTGTATAGCATCTGAATAGAATAGAATGATATCAATAGAAAGGTGGAGTTGAGTGTATATCATTTAAGCTTTTATAATCTAAAGTTTTTGTTACAATTATTTGACTCTTTTTTCTTTCTTTTTTTTTTTTTGTTTACATAATGTCTAAGATTTGATTAAGATCTCATACAGTCATGTGATTTGATAAAAAAAATATCTTTCATTTCGTCTATTACAAAAAATCAAAATCAATGGATGGATCCGAAGCTTTTTCCCCTCTAGCTAACTGTGCTGTAAGTGTAAGAAAATCTTAGCCAAGTCTTTTTCTGTCCCCTAATGTTAACACCATCAAAAAAAAAAGCCATGATGAGATGATGGATTTGATAGATGAGGAAGATTTCTTGGATAAAATGTAAAAAGAATTATGGTACCTGGATTATTTCTTAGTAAATTCTTGGATTATATTGGCTTTTTTTCTCTCCATGTTCTTATCAGTTGTATAATAATAATAATAATAATAAAACGGTTAAATTATTCAAGATGAGGATGATGAGAACCACCACAAGCGGTCCCCATGGCCATCTCTTCTACGGTACAGTACGTATATAAAAACTCATCTCATCATCATTATACCAAGGTAATATCTACTGCACTGAAAGTGTACAGCACACTTAGAAATAACCCGGATGGATTCCCTTTTTGTAGTAATACGTGATCAATTATTACTGGTAGTAATAAATAGGCTTATCAGTGGAATAAAGAGTGGTAATTATCGCGTAAATTTTTGTTTTCGATATCATTATCACAAAAGAACACGGCTAACTTCTTTTATTCAGTTATTATTATAGCATTGTGATTAATAGCTATTATATATATCTATAGATAATTATAATCTATAGAGTTAAAGAGATAGAATTTTTTTAATATTTCATAGTCATTTTTTATGAAATGGCGGGTTTGAAGGGTTATCCGAACCAATCAATTTTAAAATGATTTCTGGAATCAAAATCATTAAAAAAACACGGGTAAGGAGTACCGTGGTATAAAAAAAAAAAAAAAAAAAAAAAAATTTAACCCCCCTTTTTTTTTTACCGATTATAATCGTCGCAAAATTTTGAAATAGAACTACATGGTTACTTTTTTTGAAAAATCAAAAACTTGATAAATGGTTATCAATGCTTGAGTTGTATTGATTTGTGGAGGAGAAACTAATACTAATAGTTTTTGAATTTCATAATTTATTATAATAATTCTTTCTTTTTTTGGGATTTTTTTCTTTGAAATATTTTTATCGTACCGAATTTATTGAATATCAGACAATTTCACAGATTACAAATGTTTATGTACAATATCAGAACAGAAAAAAAACAAAAGATAGAATTTATTTATCATTGATATCGAATTGATAATAGATTATATATAAATAATTTTATCAAATCAAGCCATGGACTTGTGAGTTTAACTGAAATTATGATGACTTTTTTATTTTCTATTGATCTCATCATTATAAATCGATTTAATCAAGAAATTTGAGATATCCTATTATTTAAATGGAATTATATACATTTATATCTAAAGGAAAGGGTAAGTATACATATATATATATAGTACATTATGTATGAACTTTGTCAAATGTCGTGATTATTTTCTATAATTTGAACTCAAATGTAAGCAAGTGAAGCACTTGACATCTAATTATTTGCATGTTATAAATAAATATTCCTAAAATAACAATGTACTTGTACATATTTTATGGATAGTATGTATTAGCATGTATAATGTATCCAATTAAAAACCTGTATGTAAAAAATTTTCTACCAGTACACTATATGCAATATTGCAATTAATTCATGTCTATAAACACGAAGCTACAGTAGTTAGCAGTTACATTCTACCTACTATGGTAAGAACCTTGAAAATGTTATTAGTACCAAAGTGAGAAAAAAAAAACCAGTCTTAAATATTGATATCAGAAACTAGCCCTAATATCGTTTTCTATCGATTCTACCAGTTGGAACAGGATCCAGTATCAAGTATCAGATCTGAAATAATTTGTTTCTCATAGTTTAGTGTGTACCGGCCGGCCGAGATTAACATGTTTATCAATTTATCATTTTCAATATCGATGCCTTAACAATGCATTCATTCTTTGCTAGATAGATTTTCAAATCCTATTAAAATAGAAAAAGATCCTTCTTCAAAATATCACATTAATGGAACCTATTACTAGGTTTAATATCTTAAATATTGATCAATCAATTCATAATTATTAATAATACGGTACCTGGTACCCGAATGTCATTCTATTGTTATAATAGACTCTACCACTTTTCTAATCATGTATAATAGATATAAAATTATAACTAAAACAATAAAACAAGCTTTTTTTTTGTTTTGTCTTGCCCTATCTAATTTATTTATCATTGATCTTAGGAAAGGGCTCTAAGGCACCCATGATTTTTTTTTCTTCTCCACTTTTCATAAATACAGTAAATTATTGAATGGCACCAAAAAATTATACAAGATATTGTTAGGGCGGGTCTTTTTTTGTTGTTGCAATGGTGATTGATTGATTTTTGTTATCATCTGCAATCCAATCCATTCCAATAAAACAAAAAAAAGACCCTTGCTAAAAGAAGTTGATAGATAGCTCAAAGTTCTAGATATGGCTCTCGGATTAACATTGATAATTATTAATTATATAAAAGAGAAATTTCAAAGACTTTTAACCTTGAAAAAAAGTTTTCACTAAAAAACTTGTTAGAATTTTTGTTGATCAAATCAATAATGCACATTTAACCCCCAATTTAATAAGTTTACTACGCAATTAAATTCTATAATGAGATAATTATAAGTGACTTTTATAATTTGAGGAGGTTGGTACAGTATCTGATTTAGCTCTATTACTAAAGCTCTATGGAATCGATGCAATTTGAAATTTACATGTATCCAATTAAATAATAAAAAAAAAAAATTAACGGTCAAAGTTGGCCGAAAGAGTACATTGTAGATCAGCAGTTTTTGTGCCTGCTACTACCACCACTAATTAAGTAGGATCATAATTGGGGGTAATTCAGGCGAGGCTACACCTAATCAAATACTTATAATGCATTTTCTAATAATTAAGAGTTATTAATAGAAGTTAATGGTAGTATTTAACTTTATCCATTATAGACTTGAAGGTATTAATGTAGCGAATTGAATCATTATATAGAAAAAAAAGTAATAATAGAGATAGAAGGTTTTACTTCATTATAATCTATAGTAATTATAGATAAAATTCCATTAATTCTTCATCATATTCATAGAATATTTGAGTATAATTCTTTGAGCAGAGGTATCCATAAGTTTGTACCGGTATGCTATTATAGGTGTGTATAAATATTATACATGTATAATTATAATCCAGCTTGTTATCACTATTTGATGAGTGACTATTTATAATGAAATAATTGTGTAAAAATGTTGATCATGAGCACCAGGAGGTATCTCCAACCACCTCGGATACATCAATGTAGATCCTTCGTTTCTTTCTATTCAATATTTATAACGCCTTTAAATTCTACATATAGATATTAATTCATTAAATCATGATTTATACAACCTTTCTTGGAGAATATTGATCATAGATACTATAGTATACCTGAGCTGTATTTTCGGTAACTATTACTGTATATATATATAGTGTATCTGGATATGTATAGCCTTAGTAATTAATTAATATTCTCCACATTTAAAGAAACAACTGGCTCAATAAATTTCAAATCAAATCAAACTTGAGTGTATTTCAAGATTAATTGCCAGTTTTCTCCACAATTGAAAAACAAAATAACAGGTCAACGTTCGAATATTTCAAATCAAAAACACAAATTTCACTATAATTAATGTACCAATGTATATAATAAATAAAAACGATTACAGCAATAACAACAACAACAAATTTCACTGTATACCGTTTTAGATATCGTATTCTGTGAATTATTGTATTGAATCACTATTTGTATTGATGTATTTTGAAAATCCTATTTTTCCTTTGTTTTAGAATAATACATTGTTACACTACCAACTCTCCAAAGTATACTATAGTATACTGAGTCAGATTTTGTTATCATTTTTACAGTTATTTAAATCGAAAAATTAATGAACCAGATCTACTGATACATATATAGAACCGTACCTGTCATGATCGATTTTTACCTTTAAAGCAATCAAAGTTATATCCTTGTTCATAAGAAAATACTACATCAAATACTTATCAGTATCATAGTATTTCTATTATCATCTGAGTAGCTCGTTGACAGGTAACGTATTTCAAAAAATGACAAAAACTCACTGTCTTATCAACAAAAAAACTTGCTATTTGCTCCTTTGTATGGAAGTTGAAAAGATTTAGTCATATTATGTTACTGGTAAACTATCATGATTAAAAACTCTTTTAAACTTTAAAAAGTGAATTTTTTATCGGTATGTCGGAGGATTAAAAAATCCGAAACAAAAAAAAAAAAAAAAAAAAAAAAAAAAAAATATTTTGAACGGCTGGATTAATTTTTTTACCCCACCATAAATGTTTCAAACAAATTATTTGGCTTCTGATTTTTCTTCTTCAATGGTACACACATCATGTATGCCTGGAGTTAGCAGTTCAAAGCACCAAACCAGTACTTAGACTACCAGTGGTACAGTGTAGTCTAAAATGTAATTATTATTGGTAGCCTGTACTTCTAAAGTGATCCATTTCAAATTGCGAGTTAAGTTGACCGAGTTAAGCAATTATCTTACCCAGAGGTAAAAAAAATATCGTTTTGGATTAATTGAGCAATGGAGGTAGGGTAGGTACCAGGTAAAAAAAAATGTATAAAATATACAATATATTTTATCCGATATTTCGCGAATTGATACATGTCAATGATGAGTTTTTGAAATATCACCATCACCAATGATTGTCATACATGCATATGAAATATTGCACCTACTGGTACCAGGTATACTTGAACAACTTATAACTATAGCATCTTACCTGGTATCAGCACTAGTGGTACGTACCAATGGTATGAAAAGATGCTAGTATAAAAAAAGTTTTTGAGAAAGAAATACACACATTAATGACGAAAACAATTTTTAAAATTAAGTTATAGAAATTAGGTATATCTCTTGAAAAAGTCAAAAATTTATGTGATACGTTTCAAATATTAATATTTTTTTTTTTTTTAAATGGTCGATTTCTTTTCCAATTGACTTATTATATACATTCCCAAGCTAGCAATTAATTAACTTGTAATTATAAAAGATTAAACCAGTTTAACGAAATAATTATTTGCCCTAATAAAGGATATAATTTTGACTAGACAAGCTTAGGTGACTTGAGTTTTTTGGGATGAGATGCTTTTAATTATGACTTAAACTAGCAAAATAAGTACTAAACTATGGAAATCTATTGAATTACATACACTATAATCAACCTAATATAACCATTGAATTATGAGCTCAGTGATTATTTGAATACTGTACAATCCCATATGAATAACGCAAACTTTTGAAGAAATAAAAACCAATTTTCGCGAATAGAACACTTCTCAACTATAAGACCGATTATTCTCCTATTTGCACTATTATACTATCTTATTATATTTAATTGTATATAAATAATTTCCAAACTCCTATTCATTAGAATTAAATACCTATTTTTTATCACCAAAAAAAAGATATTTAATTTCTTCATTAGTTAATTTATTAACTTCACCAGATTTATCATCATCATTCATAATATCACCAATAATTTGTTTTTTTAAATCTTGTCTATTTAAAATTCGATCTTCAACAGTATTTGAAACAACTAATCTATAAACATAAACATCTTTTCTTTGACCAATTCTATAAGCTCTATCAATAGCTTGATCTTCAATATAAGGATTCCAAAATGGATCCATTAAAATAACATGATTTGCTTTTGTTAATGTTAACCCAGTATTACCAGCTTTTATACTAATTAAAATAATTTTAAATTCATTATCTTCTTGAAATTTTGAAATAGAATCAGCTCTTTCTTGTGCATTCATTCTACCATCAAATCTTAAAAATTTTATACCATTTGAATATAATGGAATTTCAATTAAATCTAAAAATTTTGTAAAAAATGAAAATATAATAATTTTATCATTTTTTGTATTAATTTTTTTTTGATTTTCATTAAAAATTTTTTCATTAATTGGTTTACTTTCATCAGATCCAAAAATTTTATTTGGTAAATCATAAAAAATTTTTTCTTTTTTATTATTTAAAATATTATTAATAATTTGCATTAATTTATCAATTTTTGATGAACTAATCCAAGTTTTATCTCTAAACCAATCTTCTAATCCTAAATCTTTTAAAATAGTATTTTCATCAGTTGTAATTGTTTGATATCCTTCAGGTTTTTCATCATCTTCCTCCTCCTCCTCTTCATCTTCATCAAAATCATCAAACATATCATCTAAATTTTTTTCATTTTCAATTTTTTCAAAATTTTCATTCATTTTTTTATCTAAAATTTCTTTTTTTTGTTTTTTTTCTTTTAATAATTTTAATTTAAAATCTTGAACTTGTTTATAATTCATTCCTTTAAAATGAATCAATTCAAATAAATAAAGATTAATTGGATTTTCTTCAGTTGATAATAAATTCCCACAAGTTAGACATTTAAATTCATTATTAATATTTTCATTATTACTACCTTCAACATTATCTAAATAAGATTCTGAACATTCTTGACACATAAAATGACAACATGGTAACATTGATACCATTTCTTTATAATTAAATTGTTCTAAACAACTTGGACATTCAAAATTTTGATTATCTTTTAATAACAATTTAATTTTTTCAATAACCTTTTTTGATAATTCTTTAATATAATTTATTAAATCATCAATTGATCCTTCTTTTAATAAAGGATTTGTTATCACTTTTTTACCTTTATTATCCATTGCAGGATGACAACAAATTTGTCTTAATTGATTTAATAATGCCAAAATATTTGAATAAAAAATTGTTTTTTTACCATAAACATTTGCTTGTTCTTTTAAATATAAATCAACTTTTTTTTGAGCTGATTTTTCAACTAAATCATAATAACTTCTTTGATTTTCATCAAATGTTGATTCTATTTTACCAATATATTTATCTGGTAATGTTAATATTCTTTTACCATCAATTCTACTTGTCTTTGTTCTTCTTAATAAAGTTTTATCAAGCAAATTTTGTAAATTTTCTTTACTTTTAATAGTTGGAGGATTTTTTAAAATTCCTGTACCAATATTTTTCTTAAAAATTTCCCAATCATTATAACCTTCCATATGAATAAATCTCATATATGGGAAATATTCTTTTGGAGAATTTTGCATTGGAGTACCGGTTAAACACCAATAATATTTTGAAAATAATTCTGCCACTGCTTTTGATCTAAAAGATTCTCTTGCTTTAATTGAATGAGCTTCATCAATAATAACTCTATACCATTGACCACTGAAAAAAGTTGAATTTTTAATGTTTTCATTAAATAAATCATAATCATCAATTTGTTTCTCACATATACCACATCTTTTTGCATCATTTACAACCATATCTAAAGTTGTAATAACAATATCATAATTTGATAATTCTTTAAATGATGTTAAATATGATCCACCAGATGATAATTCTTTATGATGAATATAAACTTTTAATGGATATGAACTTTTAACATGTTTTTTAATTTCAAAATTCCAAGTTGTTAATAATGATTTTGGTGCTATTATTAATGTTGTTTTACATAAATCTTCTTGAGAGGGTGGATTTGAAACAATTAAACTAATCATTTGAATAGTTTTACCTAAACCCATATCATCAGCTAAAATCCCACCATTATGTTTTATTTTTTGTTTTAATTCTTGTTCTAATTCTTGTTCTAATTCTTGTTCTAATTCTTGTTTTAATTCTTGTTTTAATAACCATGCTAATCCAATTTTTTGATGTTCTAATAATGTTGATTCTAACTGTTCTGGAGTTTCAGCTCGTTCTTCTTTAGGCATGATACTATTAATTTCTTGAATTTGAATAGGTTTATCATTAATTTCCAATTTTTCTTTATCATTTTTATCAGTATTTTGAAATTGAATTTGAGTATCATTAACAGCAGCTTTATCAACAATTTTTTGACCATCTTCTATTCCTTTAATTTTTTCATTTTTTAATGATTGATTTTTTATTTTATAATCATTTAAATTAATTTCATTTTTTAATAATTTTTTTATTAATATAAAAGAATTTAATAAATATTTTTCAATTGTTTCAATTTTTTTATTATTTGATTCAATATTTTGTGATGATTTTTTTTTTTCATCATCTGATAATTCATCATCAGATAAATCACTTAATAAATCATTTTTATCAAATATATATCTTTTTAATTTTTTTAAATTATCTTTAAAATCTTTATAAAAATCTTTAAATAAATTATTATAATCATCATTATTATTATAATTTTCTTGTATAAATTGTTTAATTATTTTAATACTTTCAGGTAATTTACCTTCTCTTAAAATTTCAAAATCTAATTCTAATTTATCAATTTTAGATATGTTATTACTATCTAATGGTGGTGTTTCAATAGGAGTTGGATTTTGATTAAATAATAAACTTTCAACTTTTGGTCGTTTCTTTGCTTCATCCAACTCATCATCAGATATAATAACCCTTTTTTTTATGGGTATCTCTTGATTATGATCCATTTTGGAAAAATGAAATCAAAACTCGTAATGGCTTGTCGTCAAATTTTTCTTGAGTATGTTGTTGTTGTTGTTGTTGTTGCTGGTTAGTGTTGTTGTTGTGGATGAAAATTATCTTATCTAGTTTAAAAAAACGCGCGTTCCATAAAATAAAAAAAATTTAATTTTTTGTGGGTGTTTTTTTTTTTTTTTTTTTTTTTCAAAAATTTGATCTAAAGGATTCGATACAGGGTATACATGCAAAATTTAAGACATAACGTGTAAATACATAATACAGTTATCAGTTGCACAAAATAAGCTTATAACTCTAATTACCAGGATTAAGATGTATGTACAATACTACAGAATTAGTAAATTACAGGTATTATTACATTGTATACACTGAATTTTAAGGGGGGTCAAATAATTTTTAATTATACAAATTTAGCTAGGTTGTTAACGTCTTAATGATGAATGTCACTTAGGCTGTTATCGTTTACCAGTAGCTTAGAACATATACAAGAGTAGTTTAAAATAGAGAAATCTCAATTATTGTTTTTGATACTAATCAGGAAGCTATTATGTATATATTGAATATGTTTTTTACTACTACTAAAGGCTTATGCTAGATGTGTACCATTAATTCAAGCTATTTTAATGGTTAGAAGTAGTGCATGGCTTCTCACGTCCTAGCTAAAGAGAGAAAGAGAGTTCGACAGCTCGAGATGGTAAATCTAATCTGTAATTAACTTTTAAGTATTCGTTAGTTATAATTAATTAGTTGTACTTAAGCTAGTTTGGTGTAAAAATTTTAAAACAATTTCCAAATTTAGAAAAATTGATAATATTGAATAGTTTAAATCAAATTGAAAATTTCAAAACATTAGATTTTCAAACAAAATTAATTTTATTAAATATAAACAAATTCAAACTTTTTTAATTACAGTTGTGATTTTAAATTATACTTTTGAAAATAATGAAAGAAATGAAATCAATTGAAATTTTTATATTTAATCTTTCTAAAGTTGAAAAGTTAGATACTATTATTAATAATACATCGATTGGTGAATTGAAATATATTATATATATCAGTTATAACCCTGATATAATTGTGTTATCAAAATATAGTTGTTCTGGAATTGGTTATATAGAGTTTGGATTTCCATCAATGTGCATTTCTGGGCAATTTATCAAATCAATTGAGGATTTTATTAAATATTTAATTGATAATAATAAATTTGTATTAAATGGTGATTATGTTTGTCATATAAATACAAATTTTTCTTCTAAAAGGTATGATTATTTTTCAAAAGATGTTATTTATTGTTCTAGGAAAAGTAAATGTTTATATCTTATAATTAAAGATAATGAAAATTGTGATCCAAATATATATTTAATAATATGGATAATTTGGAAATATTATATTTTGTATCAAAAAAAAAAAAAATTGATATAATTATTTGGATTTATTAAGCAGGAAATCTAGAAAAAAATTTCAAAATATAAAACAAATTTTTTATTTTCATGATTATTATTGGATAGCTAAATTTTATAGATCTCAAAAAAAGAATGAAAACTCGATCATTTAAAGAGATGTTTAATATATATATTTATAATGATCAATTGTTATATTAGGTTCGTTTGTCAGTTACTTAAAGACTTTTTTTTGTTATAATATTGTTTTAAATTATTATGGTAGGTTTATATGGGTGGATGATGATAATTAATTTAAAATTTTATCTAATATACAGGTTTATTTGTACATTGGAACAAGTTCTAAAATAATTTAATTAAATAATTTGTGGAGTTCACTATTTGTAAGTATCTATGAAAAATATAATTATATTACTCTTGAAAGAGACCAAAAATAAAAAAAAACAACCTAAATATCCTTCTTTTCAATCAACTCTTCTTTAATTTGATCTTCTTTAATTTGATCATCTTCAAAATTAACAACATCAACATATTCACCAGTTTTAACCCAATTCAAAGCTTTTCTTAAACCATTACCACTAATACTAGTTGGAGATTTTTCAAAAGTTGTCATAATAATTGCAAAACTTATTGCAAATAATAAAACATCACCATTTTTAATATTTTTAACTTTACCTTGTTTAACCAAAACATCCCACCATGATTTAATTGCCATTCTTGAAACATAAATATATCTAGCTCTTGAATGGAAATCTAATAAAGCCCATAAACCAGCAGTTGCACCAATTAATCTATATCTATAAATTGGTAAAAATTTATTACCCAAAATTTTTTGACTAAAATTAATACCACCCCAACAAGTTGCTGCACTCATTGTTAAAAATAATGAAGTTCTAATTGTTTTACCAATTGCAGGATAAATTGCTTTTAAATCTCTTCTTTTTAATAATCCAATAGCTGCATAAAGTAAAAATACATATTTTGCTGATGATGTAAATTTATTAACAACTAAATTACCAAATGCTGATAATTCTGATGGTTGATTTGGATGAGTTACTGCACTTGTTAAAGTTGTAATTGCTGGATGAGCAGTTGAAACAACTGGTTCAATATATTTTAATTTATCTGGTAAATTAAATGATGATGGAAATAAAACTGGTGATGAAAATTTTGGATAATTTAATGATGAAATATCAGCAATTGATTCAATAATTTGATCTGGTGTTGGCCAATCATTTGTTGCATCTATTGGAATTTCTGGAATATAACCAATTGAAAAACTCATCATTAATTTTTTAAAAGTTGGAGGACAACAATCTGGATTAAAAATAAATGTATGAAATAATTGAGCCATTGAAATTGGAAATAATGCCCATGAACCAATCCATTTTGGTTTAAAATTTAAATAACCTAAATCATCAATATGATTATAAATAAATTCAATAGCTTTTGCTGCAATATATAATGAAATTGATGATCTACCAGAATTTTTTGGAAATATTGAAAAACAAGTACCTGCTATTAATCCACTTAAAATTGGTATAATATATTTTTTATTAGTACAATCTTTATCTAATTCATTTGTTATCTTTTTAAGAATTAAAAATGATAAACGATATAATGCAGAAATTGATGTTAAAGATGTTGCAATTTTTGATGCAGGGATTTGATAAGGTTTTCTTGATTCAGTTGATGTAGTAGGTGGTTTTATTCTACCTAATTGATTAATAACTTGTAAACTTGCCCATACTTTTAAAAATAATCTTAAATGTCTTCTAATAAATTTTTGTCTTTTATCTGGTGTTTTTAAAACTAATTCTGATGATGGTAATTTAGATTGATAATTGGCGTTTAATTTTGATAAGAATTTTGAATATTCTTTATCACTTAGTATGAATTGGATGCTATAAGCTGCCACATTCATTCTATTGTGATATTATTGTTAGAAGAGTTTTAAGTAATTAATGAAAGAGTGAAGGTTTATGAAGGTATTGGTGATATATATATTGGAGAGAAAAAAAGTGGGGAAAACAAAATAATCAAAAAAAAAAAAGTTCGTGATGTCGCAAATATTCTTGATCGGTTTGCCGAGGCGGAGGGGTGTAGAAAAAGCTAGCATAAAAAAGCATTAAAAGCGGATTATTGGTGTTGTAATGATTTTATGTAATCAACTGTGATTGTTTTACATAATATTTTTTTTTGTGCGGCTTGAACTTGAATGTCACTGAGTAAGTGCGCATACCTAAACAAACTTAAGCGAGAGATATTGGGTATTAATTATTAGTAATGATCATAATATTAGTGGAAATTTAAAACCAAAAAATCGGGTTCGAATCGGTCGAACTCGGGGTACTTGGTACTATTTTCTCTAACAAAGCTTAAAGTAATTTTCTTGCTCTCCCAAATTTAAACGTTAAAATAATCTAAACTTATTAATCAGCTAAGGAAAAAAAAAAATTTAGAATCTTGATTATCAATAACAATAACTATTATAGAGAAAAAAAAATGTTTAGACAAGTTTGTCGACAATGCTTAAGAGCATCTACAAGATCTATCAACACAACCAAACCATTACAAACATTACAATATAATAAACCAATTCAACTTCTATTTAGTAGGAATGTGGTGTCATCACCAACATTAGGTCCAAATAGTGATTTTCAATTTACAAAATTAACAAATCCTTTTAAAGATGATAAAGGTAATATTTTACGAGTTAAAATTTCAGAAAGAGCAGCATCAAAATTAAATTCTATTAAACAACAAGATAATAATCCTAATTTAATGTTAAGAATATCAGTTGAAAGTGGTGGATGTCATGGTTATCAATATATTATGGCATTAAAAGATAATCATATTATTGATGAAACTCAAGATTCAGTATTTGAAAGAGATGGTGCAAAAGTTATTATTGATCAAACTTCATTAGAAATTTTACAACAATCAACTATTGATTATACAACTGAATTAATTGGTAGTCAATTTAAAGTTGTTGATAGTCCTTTCACTTCATCAAGTTGTGGTTGTGGATCAAGTTTTTCTTTTGATCCAAAATAATAATACTAATAATAATAAAGTTCATTATGTAAATATTAATTCCAAAAGTCGAGAAATAAATTGCCATAATTCATCATTTGTATTGGTTTTTTTAAATAATTTCAATTTACCAGTATTTGTTATTATAAATTTTGAACAATTAATTCGAATTAATAATAATTTATTAAAATCTAATGAAGTTTTTGATAATAAATGATTAAATAATGGATCAAAAATATTTTGATTATTTGATTGTAAAAATGTATTCAAATCTTTATTTGAAATTTTTATTGTAATTTTTGATAAATTTGTTGATGATGTTGTTGTTGTTGAAGTAGGTATATTAAAAATTAATTCACTATCAATATTAAATCTATTTGATAATAAAGCATATTTATGAAATTCTTGTTTTAAAAAATTAGAATCAAAAGAGTAAAATTTTATAATACAATCAAATCTTGTTTGAATCCAATTAATTGTTGAATTTAATAAATTTGGTGAACAATTACTTAATATTAATGCCCCATTTTTCCAAATTAAAAAACAAATTCTATATAATTGATTATTACAATCAAAATATAAAAAACTCATTTCAACATTATTATTTAATAATGTTTTATTTTCATGTTTCCATTCTATTTTATTTAAATCAATTTTTGATGTTGTTGATGTTGATGAAAATGATAAATTTGTTGATAATGATTTATATAATTCTTTTTCATAATCTTGAATTCTTGATTTTTTAAATCCAAAAAATTTGGTTGATTGATAACAACTTAATGCAGCATCGAAAAAAAAATCTTGATTATCATTCATTTTTATACATATTTTTGATTGATTTAAAAATGTCGCGTCGTCGAAAAAAGTACTATTTGTCTGAAAAAAAAAATGTAAAAATGTAAAAAATCGGTTGGGAGTCGTCCAGTTTTTTTTTTGATTATCCATCTAATCGGTCAACATTGATCCTAGACCTATAAGAACGAAATTTCAAAGATAAAAAAACAAAAGAAATATTTTTCATTCTTTTTCATTACCACAATCAATTATTATCATCATCATCATAACTAACCATCACAATATGAGCATCACAACAACAGATTTAAAAGGAATTTTACCAAAAATTGCATCAGGTAAAGTTAGAGATTTATATCAAGTTGATGATTCAACATTATTATTTGTTGCAACTGATAGAATTTCAGCTTATGATGTTTCAATGTTAAATGGAATTCCAAATAAAGGAAAAATTTTAACTCAAATGTCAAAATTTTGGTTTAATTTATTAAAAAATGTTACAAAAAATCATATGATTGAAACTAATGATGATTTATTTTCAAAATTACCATCAGAAATTTCATCAAATAATGATTTAAAAAATCAATTAATTGATAGAAGTTTATTAGTTAATAAATATAAAATTTTACCATTAGAAGTTATTGTTAGAGGTTATATTACTGGTAGTGCATGGAGTGAATATAAAAAATTTGGAACAGTTCATGGTATTAAAATGAAAGAAGGAATGAAAGAAAGTGAAAAATTTGATGAACCATTATATACTCCAAGTACAAAAGCAGAAGCTGGTGAACATGATGAAAATATTTCACCAGATCAAGCAGCAGAAATTGTTGGTAAAGATTTGGCAATTAAAATTGAAAAATTAGCATTAGAATTATATAAAACTGCAAGAGATTATGCTTTAACAAAAGGAATTATTATTGCTGATACAAAATTTGAATTTGGTATTGATGAACAAAATAATTTAATATTAGTTGATGAAGTTTTAACACCAGATAGTTCAAGATTTTGGAGAAAAGATACTTATGAATTAGGTAAAACTCAAGATTCTTTTGATAAACAATTTTTAAGAAATTGGTTAACTGATAATGGTTTAAAAGGTAAAGAAGGTACTACAATGCCAGAAGATATTGCAATTAAAACTAAACAAAAATATGTTGAAGCTTATGAACAATTAACTGGTGAAAAATGGATTGATTAGTATTTTTTATAAATATATATTAAAAAGATCGATTATTTAATTCAACTCTTCTTTCCCATCTTCTTAAAAATGGTGATGGCATATCATCACCATATATCTGTTCATCCCATGCATTGTTATTATTATTATTATTGTTAGTAATTTTTGAATCTTGTTGTAATTGTGCAGTTGTTGCTCTACCTATTGCACCAGGACTACCTTTAATTCCTAATAATCTTGCTTTTGCTGCAGCTGCCCCCATTCCTTGTCCACCTGTTGAATGAACAATATTATAATGAGGTGCAGCTCTTTGTGGAGGTTCATTTGTTAATGAATAAGATTTTTTATGACCTGGAGTATGACTATTCGTTGTTTGCCAATTTGATGTATATGATGATGATGTTACACTTGTATTAGCAGTATAATTTGAACCTTTCGATGATGATGATGCTGATGATGAAGATCTTGAATATGCAGATAATGGTGAACAAGTTAATAAACTATTATTATTTTCATTTGATATTTCATCAAATGGTAATCTTGATCTAAAATTTTTTAATGGAGTTGTTAAAATTTCTTCTCCACTTCTAATTGATCTTGGTCCTTTAACATTTCTTGCAGTTCCTGGTGTTGCTGCAATCATTGTTGTATCAGATGGTGATTTTGGACTATCTTTATTATTATTAGAAGATTCATGTTCTAAAACACTAATATTATAATTTGATGAAGTACTTGATGTTAACGAATTTTCTTCTAATCTTCTTTGAACTTCATTTTCAATTGCTTGATTAAAATCATTTTCCATTCTTTGATATTCTTGTTCTAAAAATTGTCTTTGTCTTTCATTTTCTTCTTGTAATTGATTTTCTCTTTCTATAATATATTGTTCTCTTTGAATTAATTCTTCTTGACATGATCTTAAATGACGTTCATAATCACTGATTTCTCTTTCTCTTCGACATAATTTTATAACATCTAATCTTAATAATGTATCAGTTGTTGGTCTTTGTAAAGGATTGGTATTTATACATGCAGCAATAGTTTTATTTAATGTTGAAGAATATGTATCAGGTAATGATGGATAAATTCCTTCTCTAATTTTTTGTGATAATAATAAATGTGATTTTGCTTGAAATGGTGGATGAAAAGTACATAATTCATAAATAACACATCCTAAACTCCAAATATCACTTTGAGGTGTATAAGGATGATCCATTAAAACTTCTGGACTCATATAATATGGTGTACCAACATAAGTGTTTGCCATTGAATGTTCTTGATCTAACATTTTTGCTAAACCAAAATCTCCTAATTTAACATTACTTTCTGAATCTAAAAATACATTATCTGGTTTAATATCTCGATGTAAAATAACTGTTGTTGGATTTGGTGGTAATGGTTGTTGTTCATTTTCTCCAAGACAAAATAAATCTCCTGTTTGTGGTGGATCTATATTATAATGACATCTATATAATGCTAATATTAATTGTGTAAAAATTGACCAAACAATTTTTTCTGGTACTCTTTCATTTCTTTCTCTACATTGTCGAATTAATCCTGCTAAATCCCCTCCACCACAATATTCCATATATAAATGAACTACATGATTAACTTGATCATGATCTCGATGTAAATATTGTACAACATTTGGATGTACTAATGATTTTAAAATTCGAAATTCTGCTAATAATTGATCTTTTTCTTTATGATTCATTGTTTTATATGATATTTCTTTTCTAACAAGAATTTGACCATCTGATTTTCTTCTAACTTTTCGAATTTGACCAAATGATCCTCTACCTATAAGTTCTAAATCTTCAAAATCATCATTCATTTTTGTTCTTATTATTTTGTTGTTATTTGCTATTTTTGTTATTTTGGTAGCTGGATATGATTAGTAAAAATTGAGTTTTTGTCGTGTTTGTTGATTATGGTATTTTGGTTAGTATTGGTTGATTAGTATTGATAGAGGTTGCTAGGAAATATAGAAAAGAAAAGAAAGAAGAATAGGAGTATAAAAAAAAAAAGTTTATAAGATTTTTTTTATGAAAATATAAAAATTTAATTAACGACGCGCCCGCCTAGAAAAAAATAATTTTTGTTTATTTATTTGTTTACATTTTGCCAAAATCTTTTTTTTTTTTCAAAAGTATTAATTGGAAAAATCGGTCATCGGAGGGTTACAGACTATTAATAAGTGTTGGAGCACAAACTAATAGAATGCACATACATACATGTAACTGTAAAACTTACACTAGCAATTAAAAAAAACCGTTAAATTGGTTTTTATATTATTTTCTTGATAAATAATAAATAGACATGCTTTATTAATTGTAATTAACCGATTAAATTATATTGTTATAATCAATTGAGCACTATGTAGTGTTGTGGAAAAAAAAAGTTATATAAAATCTAGAGCATTATTACCTTTAGTACTAATTATTTATTTGAACTATTGAGATATCATATGGCTTTTTATTACAGCTTTTATATCTCTAATAAATTATTTATATACCATATATACTGTATGTATAGTTTTTACTAGGTAATTATCAGATAATATTGAAATGAGGATTGATTATTTTTCAATATTGTACCACGGCAGGTGGGTAGCATCTGGTTAGCTACTTATCGCCATAGCAACTACTGATAGTTTAAAAACAAAACATCAACAAAAAAATGGAACACTGTGCTACTTTTATTTCTTGCCAGTGGTATAATGAATTTAATCTGATGGAACCGTTTACACTTATAACCTAGATGATGCACACTGAATATACATACTGTATGTACAATTGTATATATGCAAGTGAATCTCAAAGATCTAATTGGAACAGCCACATACTGTACAACTTGTGTATACAGTTGTATGTGTACTGGAATTTATCTTTGATAAAATAATATTTATCCGGTATAGACTCTATATTGTATAAATATCAAACTATTCATAACGTTGCAATAACACTAGTTGAGTTTATATGGTGTATATACATGTATATACGAGATGATACAAAAAACAAATACGATTGAGAAGCCATTGCAGGAGACCTCGTTAATAATACTATGTTTTAGCTATATAGCTATAGTATACTGTATATACAATTGTACATATACTGTATATAGATATGTTTGTAGAATGATTTATGTAAATACTGTATATTTACACTAAAATTACCTGGTGTTGAAAGTATTTTCATCGGTAAAAATATCTATAGTATATGTTTTAGAAAGTGGTTGTTCATTATAAGTATATGCTATAGTACTGTTTAAATCAATTTAAGCGAAGTATAGCATCATACTAGCATGTCTCTGAATATATTCTATAATTAGTTAAATAATAGAACACCAGGTTTATAAGTATATATACGTCCCATAAATATACTTAAGTTTTCAGAAAGGTTTCCCCCACATTAAATTTCAATATATTAATAATATATATTGTACATATCCAGCTTGTGTACTGCAATGTTTCATTGATTAAACTTAAATTTGTTTTAATATATTGATGGCCAGATATACAGAAAACAAGCATACCTATTAATATATAGTAATTGCAACATGTATCACTAGACTATATATAGTTATAAGGAATTCAAATGTCTGGTAATTAATGTTCATTAAGTATACAGTATGTACAACATATACTTATAAGTTAAGTCAAACCTTCAACATAGCTAGCGTGAGTTGGATGTGGCTTAATTAAGATGGTATACCTAGCCAAGCTGGCACATGCTTGTGCACTAGTTAACTATATATTACAGAACACTATACAATGTATATATACAGTACGGGTATATATCTGGATAAAGCTTATCTAGTTCTGATCGAGTTATATGTATATCAAGACGCATCGCGATCATAAGACATATATACCTCAGGTAGTTGCACTTTATAAGACTGAGATTTGAGACCAGGATATCGAGAAAATAACAATTAATATATATACATGTATATGTATCAATTGGCAATTGATGTATTGATATGTCAGTGCTACAACAATATATGTATACAGTATACTATAGATAGATATCTCATATATACTATATATTGTACATAAATATTAACATTAATGTGTCCTATAGAGATATTTTGTAGCGATTCTATACCAGATAGACATATGGTAGTACTCGTGTACGTAGGAAAGGTGGCTACAGAACCAAAATCTCCAGCAAGCATTCTAGTGCTGCTTATTAATTATTGAAGCTGTGTACCAGCTCTATAGTTTGATATAAAATTTCAGTGGAAATTTGTGATACAGCTTAACAATCTATGAAGTTTTCGCTCCAGCACTAGTCTATTTGCAGTAATTCAAGCATATATTCCTGATCTGAACTGAGTCTAACTTAGCCTTGAGTATACCTGGCAATTGACTTGGTGCTTATAAGAAGTGTCTGTGCATTGATTCAAAAATACCTGCCTCAAAGTTTCAAAATAGCTAGTACACCTACCAGTCTACCAGGTAGCACTACCCCATAGAATTTAAAGACTAAACCTTAAGCACTACTAAAAGATCCGATAATCATATCCGATACATTACACACTAAAGTTTAAACAGATAAGCTTAAAAAAACACGGTGGATAAAAATTTCATAATTTCATTCCCAAGCGTGCACCCAAATATTGTTGATCAAAAAAATAATAATAACCGTTTGTTTCCAATTTTTTTAACCAAAAAAAACCATACGACACATTTCTTCAACAACAAAACATATTTTTTTTTTTTTTTTTCAACTACTTCGCCACTACTATTTTCTTAAATATTTTTTTTTCTTATATTCTTTTTTAACCAATTTCAATTCCAATTTGATTATTAACTGAAATATATAGTGCAATTTTTTTTGAATATCAAGAACAACAAATACTAAGAAAGATAGAGAAGAAAAAAAAGGTAGATAAGAAATTAAAAACATACAAAAATAAAAATGCCTTCATTTAATAAACTTATGGAAGGCGGTAAAGCCAAGTTTGGAGAAGTTAGAGAATCAACGAAGAATAATAATTGGAAGAATGGAATAATGGCAAAAAATCCAATGAGTAATGCTTCAAAAAGTATGTATAACTAAAAAAAAGGAAGAAGAATCATACTAACAAAATGTTTTTTTTAAATAGCTGAAGAAAATAATATTCAAGCTCGACCATTAGCTGCTTTGAATGATCCTCATTCTTTTCCTGCTCCTCCAAAGCATAGAGTTGCTCATGGTATGGCTGAATCTCCTGCTCCAGCTCCTCCAGCTCAACAACAACAACAACAACCTCCAGCTCCTCAATATCAATATCAACCACCACAGCAGCAGTATCAACAACCTTTACAGCAACAATATGATCAATATGGTAGGCCAATTGCACAATCTCAACCACCAGCTCCACCACCTCAGCAGTATCAACCACCTCCACAACAACAATATCAACCACCACAACAACAACAATACCAACCACCTCCACAACAATATCAACCACCTCCAGGTGCACCTCCAGTACAACAACAACAGTATCAACCACCTCCAGTTCCTCCTCCTCAACAGTACCAACCACCATCTGCACCACCTGCTCAACAGCAATATCAACCACCCCCACAACAACAATATCAGCCACCACCAGGTGCTCCCCCACAACAATATCAACCTCCACCAGGTGCACCACCAGCTCAACAACAACAATACCAACCACCAACAGCACCACCAGCAGCTCCTCAATTGCCTGGTAGACCTGTCCCAGCACCTCCAGTTCAACAACAACAATATCAACCACCACCACCACCTCAACCAAATCAACAAGTTTATTCACCACCTCCAGTACAACAACCACAACCTATTCATCCACCAAATCAATTACCACAATCACCATCAGCATATGAAGCAGCGGCAGCAGCAACAGTAGCAAGTCCAAGTTATGCACCTCCACCATCACAAGCACAACAACAACAACAACAACCAGAAGAACCAGTTGTACCAAAAGCACCATTACCAGATCCAAAATCTTTCCCACCACCTCCATTAATGGGTAATGCAGCAGGTCAAGTTTTTCAAGGTAGAAATAAAACACAACAACAATCAATTGATGAATCAACTAATAATAAACAAAAACCAACTCCTGCAAAAGCAAGTAATTTACCTGATCCTTCAACTTTTCAACCACCTCCAAGTGCAACTGGTATTAATAATACTCATAAACCTAAACCACCAGCTCCTGGAAATAAACCACCATCAATTGCTCCAAAACCTCAATTAACTGGTAATAAAGCAATTCCATTACCACCAAGATTAGGATCTGGTAGTCCAATTAATAACTCAACCTCAAGTACTCCTGGTGCTACTACTACTACTGGTCATTTACCACCACCAGTTCCACCATCTCGGTCATCAATCAGTAGTGCGGCTTCTAGTAATAATTCAGCCGTACCTCCCCCACCACCACCTAGATCAAATGTCGCTGATATTCCACCACCTGAAGCACCACCAAGTTATGAAGCTTCAACTAGTCCAGTAGCTGAACAATTAAATCAATTAAGTTTAAATAATCAATCATCACAATCATCACCACCATCTCAACCAAATTTTGCAGCTGAAATTGCAAATTTAAGAAGTACTGGTATCAATTTATCTGGTAATAATAGCACACCAAATAGATCAATTGAATCACCTTCATCATCATCAGTAACAACCAATCAACAAACAAACACCAATCCAATTAATCCAGCTATTGGTAAGAAAAAACCACCTCCAGTCCCACCAAAAAAAAAACCTGGATTAGCAGGTAAATCAACTCCACCAAGTACTCCAGGTTCAACAAATTCAAGAAATGTTAATTTTGAAACTAATCAAAGTACACCACCTCCTCCTCCACCACCTGCAAGACCTTCATTTAATAGTTCTCCAGTTCAACCTCCACCACCACAACCTCCAAGACCTTCCATGTCTCAAAATCAAACATCAACAAATATCCCACCACCAGCACCACCTTCAAGATCACTATCACAATCACAAACTCAATCACCAGATGCACCACCTCCAATTAATTTTATGACAAAACCACCAATTAATATGGCAACAAAGCCTTCTGTACCTACACCTGCTGCTGCTGCTGCTGCTGCACCTACTGCACAAACACCTACACCAACCACCCAAAACAACAACGATTTTGATTTAGAACTTAATACACTATGGTTTACAAAAAATCCAATTCAATTACCAAAATCATTACAAAATTATAATCATCAAATGCAAACAATTCGAGCTGGATTAAATCATACAATAAAATTAGCAATTAGAATATCAGAAGATTTATCAATTATTAAATTTATTTTAACATGGAATCAAAATGATCCAATTAATACTATTAATGTTAGAAAAGAAAATATTCCACCACCACCAGAATTAACTAATGAACAATTAAATCAATGTTCACAACAATTTGGTCTACAAGTAGCATCATGGTCAGAATCACAATTAAATCAACAAGTTGGAGATGGTGAATGTTGGACATTAGCAAAACAAGCATTAGATAATACTCCAGGTGCATTAACAAGTCAATCTTATACACATGGTGTATTAATTTTTCATCAACATGCATTAAAAGGAATTTTAGTAAATAAAGGACCTATTCTACGAGGTGATATTATACAATATAAATCAGTTCGATTTACTTGGGATACTGGATATTCTACATGTGGTAATCCAGATCATACATCAATTGTTACACAAGATGTTCATGATTTATCAAATGTTCAATTTGTACATCAAAATAGTGGAGGAGTTAAACGTGTTCAACATGGTTCACAAAATTTTAATCAAATGACTGAAGGTGAATTACGGGTTTATCGACCAGTTTGGAAAGAATGGGCTGGTTCTTTGTTGTAGTATAATAATAAGTAAACCAAAAAAAAGTAATAAATTATCCTAAATTTCTTCTAAAATTTATAAAAACCTATTTGGTATTTTGTAATAAATCAACAAATTCATTATAATTAATTCTACCATCACCATCAGCATCAGCTTCTCTAATCATTTCATCAACTTCTTCATCAGTTAATTTTTCACCAATAGAAGTCATAACATGTCTTAATTCTGCAGCACTAATAAAACCATTACCATCTCTATCAAAAACTTTAAATGCTTCACGAATTTCTTCTTCTGAATCTGTATCTTTCATTTTTCTTGCCATCATTGTTAAAAATTCTGGAAAATCAATAGTACCATCATTATCAACATCAACTTCATTAATCATATCACTTAATTCACTTTCACTTGGATTTTGACCTAAACTTCTCATAACAGTACCTAATTCTTTAGTAGTAATTTGACCATCATTATCTTTATCAAATAATGAAAATGCTTGTTTAAAAGCAGAAATTTGTTGATCTGTAAGTTGGTCAGCCTGGATTAGTTGTTAGTATTGGTTATTGGTTATATTGTTATAACTTACCATTGTTATTGTTTTATTTTATAATATATAAAAAAAGATGGAGTGTCTATTTAGAGAGAGAAAAAAAATAGAGTGTTGTTTTTTTTTTTTTCAAAACTTTTTTACTGCACGTTGTTATGCTGGTTAAAGTATAAAAATAGTGCGTGAAAAAAAATAACATTCAAGCGTGTTATTTTTCTCCCAAGAAAAAAAGGGGCAAATTTTTTTCTTGGAGCGTTTATATTTAAGCTGGGTTAAAATCGTAAGTGGTGTAAAAAAATTATTCATAAATAACAAAGTGGCTTATACGGATTTTTTTAGTGTGTAGGAAGTGGTAATTGGGAGGAATCATAACTAGTAAGTAAGCGTAGGGTAGTTTCATGTTCTACTCTACATATCTGATCGGAACCGATGATAAATAATCTAGAATAAAAAGTTGTCGTGTAAGATAACTAAGTGAAATTTTCATTAGACACATAAAAGTTATATCAAAAATGCAAACAACTTGGATAGTTGTTGTAGTATTACTACTATTATATGTCCTCATACCAATATTCTTATACCTAGTCACACCACCACCATTAACACAAGATGATTTATATAGAAGAAAACGAGCTATTGTTTTAGTATTAGGAGATTTAGGTAGATCACCAAGAATGAATTATCATGCATTATCATTAGCAAAAGCAGGATTAGATGTTGATTTTATTGGTTATACAGAATCAAAATTAAATATTGAAATTACAACAAATGAAAGAATTAAAATCCATTCAATTCCAGAAATTAAAAATACATTAAATTTACCATTTTTATTATTTGCAATTAGAAAAGTTATATTACAACATTGGATATTATATAAAATTTTAAAACAATTTAAAGGATCTGAATATTTATTAGTTCAAAATCCTCCTTCAATTCCTGTATTAGGAATGAGTAGATTTTTTTGTTTATTCATGTCTCAAAGAACTAAATTAGTTATTGATTGGCATAATTTTGGTTATAGTATTTTAGCATTAAAATTAGGATCAAAACATCCATTTGTTTATTTATATAAATGGTATGAAATGATTTTTGGTAGAGTTGCTTATTGTCATTTTACTGTTACTGTTGAAATGGGGAATTTTTTAAAAAATCATTTTAAAATGACTGCAAGAAGAATTATTCCATTACATGATAGACCAGCAATGCATTTTAAACCTTTAAATAATGAACAAAGATCAAATATTATAAAAAAACATGATGAATTATTTGAAGGATTAAAAAAAAATGAAAAAATTGTTATTACAAGTACTTCTTATACACCAGATGAAAATTTATATACATTAATTGATTCATTAGATAATTATAATGGTTCATCACCTTTAAGAGTTATAATTACTGGTAAAGGTCCAATGTATAAAGAAATTGAAAATTTTTTAAAGACAAAACATTGGAAAAATATTATTATAAAACAAGTTTGGTTAACAAGTGAAGATTATCCATTAATTTTAGCATGTGCTGATTTAGGTGTTTCATTACATTATTCAAGTTCTGGATTAGATTTACCAATGAAAGTTGTTGATATGTTTGGATGTGGTATACCAGTTATTGCATTAAATTTTAAAGCAATGAATGAATTAGTTGAAATGAATAAAAATGGTATTTTAGTTGAAGATTCTAATCAATTAGCTAATGCTTTAACAAGTTGTTTTAATAATCCTGCTTTATTAAATAATTTAAAAAGAGAAGCTATTAAAGAAAGTAATATTAAATGGGATGATTATTGGGATGTTAAAGTTGGTCCATTATTTGGTTTAGGTCAATATAGAGAACATTCAGAAAGTGATAGTAGTGATAGTGATCATGATCATTAGAATTAGATTATAGAATTTATTAATTTACTTTTAGAACTTTTTGATTATTATTGGGTTTTTTTGTAGATCTGAATTATTTTGTTATCTTCCGGAATTTAAAATATTTTTTTTTTGAGTTAATGATTGGTACAAATTATTCTTATTCAATGACCTAATAAACTTATCTATATTATTTAAATAGAAATTATTATATTATCTATGGAAATTTTGTATATGTATATCATAAATGTTCTTAAGAAATCTTGAAACCAAAATTGACGTTTAATTAAGTGATATTTTACTTTTTTAATGTACAAGATCGATCGCAAAGAGAAATTATTATTAAAAACGGTTGCCCTTGATTATTTTTTAAAATGAATTCATTAAAAAGTTATTATCTAGTAATTTTAAATCCGATGGCGCTAATGTATAAGTACAACGTTTGAATGTATTGATACAAAAAGATAATGGCAACCGTTTCTATCAAAATATGAAAAACTTTGACGTACAATTTCCGTTTACTGTAAATTTTAGTTAAACAGCTGGAATTATAACGTATGCATGTAATATATATTTCAAAACGTTTCAAATGCATACGATCGAGGAACAAGTTTTTTGTGCATAACAACAACTCACTGTACTAAAATCAAGTGTAGTTCTAGATTTAGGTATCAATAATGTCGATCACATATAATATTATTTACTCGAGTTTCTATATGCACCTCGACACAATTGTATTCCAGCATAAAAGACATAATCATTATCACTTTGGTATATTATCAAAAGAAATGATAGCTTAGATTATATACTGTCTGTATACACCACCTTTTTTTAAACTTTTAATGTAAGAAAAAAACCGTTGAGATACCCAGGTGGTTGTAATGTGAATACGCACAACTCCATGCACATTTTGTAAAAAAAATAAATAAATAAAATAAAAAAGGTTCATCCGACTTTTTATGCTTTAAATTTACAGTAACGTTGATCTAGTAGTCTGGTATGCTATACTGGTATATATGATACTGACACTGTATATCGAATCATTAAAAAGTTAAAAAAATATCAACTTTACCCCCTAAATTTAAACTTTATTATCAGAATATTCTAATCTAAGCTTATACAATTTAAAAGTGGATAAACTACAATTGATAATTAGTAACTTACTGGTACAGCCTAAGGAAGGTTAAAGATACAGATGATTGTATTGGATACTTAGTCTATAATATCTAAGCTGATTAAGCTATAGCTTTTTTAAACTCTCGCACCTATATAGTAGCTGCAGTAAATCTACAGTAGCAATTGTTCCATAAAAATATTAAAGTTTATGCCAATTTTATTCATTGTAGCATTCTATGGATGTACGTACGAAAAAGTTTAAAAATTCCTTAAAATTTTCTTACTGCCAATTAATGGTAGAGCTTCTTTCTTCACAACGGCACTATTTGTTTAAATTGTTTTTGTTGTTTCTATTATAATAAGCTTAATAATAATGATTGGATCGGCGAATATACAGTGTACTTGTACATTAGTTAAGGGTACACAATCAATTGTACATTACAAGGGTACGTTCCAAAAGTTTTATAAGTTTTAAGTTTAAACGGTTTTTTTTTATTGTACTTTTTAGAGCCGAAAGAAATTTAAGAACTCATCAAATCATCAAACATTGTGTTTATTATAATGTCAAGTATCATGGTACGTGTACATCAATAGAAGTCATCAATTGCAATTAATGTTGTACACGTAATTTCTTTGTTATATTTCGATATAATATTGTAAAAAACAACCCTGTTGCAATTAATGTGTGTATTATAATGTAAAGTATCATAGTACGTGTACATCAATAAAAGTCATTAATTGATGGCACTTGGCCATGGTACACGTAATTTCTTTGTTGGATATATATGGTACACTATAGTTTCGATTGAAAAAAACACCCTGGTATATATAACATTAATGTCATTCAACAGATCTTTGAATCTTGGGTGTCCGGAATTTGAATATAACCAGCTGGTCAATTGACATTTTTTCAGATCTTGAGTGATGGTCGAATTAGTTTGTTCTTTGTCAATCATTAATTCATAAATGATTAATTATGACTATCTAGCTATCATGATTACCCTTTTTTTCTTTCTTTTTAAAAACAATATGGTTTATAGAACTTTCTTGTTTGTATTTTTTGTTTTGTTTTTTCCCCTTGAAAATTTCATAATGACAGCTTTACCATAAAATAGGTATTTTTTTTGATAGAGATGGATGGGTTTTTTTCTAACGGTTTTTCTTATTATTATTATGGATCCTTATTATTACTTTTTCCTATAAACAGGGTACCAACACCGTTGTACAATACCAAATTTTACAGTTGATCGGCGCTAGAATTACTCAATCCGGACAATTTTTTAAAAATTCATTGATTACCAAAAACCCATTTAAATTTAAATTTTTTCCCCAAGAAAAAAATAAAATAAAAACAAAAAACTTTAAAAGCTTAATTAAATAAAAAAAACCGTTGAAAATCAAAATAATAATAATAATATTTTTTTTAAGATAGATCTGAGATTAATCTAAGATCGATCGAGATCAAAATAAAAAAAAATTTCTCCACCATGACATGATTGCAAAAAATATTATTTCAACTCCGATCAGTTTAAAGCCGTTAAAGATTTTAGTCAACTGTTTATATCATGGAGATTATTATAATATTTTCAATTGATCAATTGATAGACTATATCCATAGAGATTATTGTAAGTAATTAGGAGTATTACGTATCCTAGAATAACAGTTTAGATAAGAAATCACTCTTTCTTTCTTTCTTTTTTCTCAAACGGTTTAAATTATAGCCATTGAATAGTTACAATGTATTTTTTTCTTGTCGCTATAGCAAAATAAATCAAGATGTTGGTATACAATATTGTTGCTAATAAAATTTTTGTTTACTTTTGTTGAAAAAAAGTATCTACTCTAACCCTTTTTTTTTATCATTTAAATCCATATTATTATCGATCAACTCCAGGTGGAATAACTTAGTAACTTTAACAACTCCTCTCACAGAGGAGTTACTATTAGTGACAATGGATTGCCAGAAAACTCAGATTCAGAACTTGAAAGGCCTTTTTTTTTTTTTTGGATGGTTGTGTGTTTGTAACAGAAAATGCATAGAAAACTTCTTACTGCATATATATACCGTGTTCTAATCTATTTTTTTTTTAAGCTGTTACCCTGAACTGACTCAAGCTGAAACTTCGTAAAGATAGTTCTTTTTTTTTTTTTCATCTCAAGCTAAAACCGCAATTCATTATCATAACTACAGTAGCAGCAATGAAGAGAATTTTTTTCTTACAGCTGGTGTAGTTTCGGTATACAGTAATTGTAATCGGTTAACAACAATTTGATAGTTAAAAATTTTTTTGATACTTTTGACAGGCTTTGACAGCTTGTTGGAAAAATTGAGCACCCCCCTAGACATACACCAAGTTGTCAAAATCGAACCTTTTTTTCTTCTTCTACTCCTTGACAACTTTTATGAGAGGAAAAAAATTGATGATGATAGGTTTGGAAAAATAATTATATTATTACCCCGAATTATTATTATTTCGATACTGAACATCTGGAGATAAAAAAAAATTACATTAGAAATATTATACAGTACAGTAATTTTTTGGATATCATTGAGAATCAAAATTACTCTTTTTTGTTAATTGCTTTAAAATCAAAATTCAAACCTTCTTTTTAATCTTTCAGTAGTTTTTTGTTTGCTTTTTTGATCAAGGGGAGTCAAAAAAAAAACACACACAAGTCCCCATTTTTGTTTTTTTTTTTCTGTAACTTACTGTAAGTATTTGCTGTAACAAGTATGCGATCGATCGATCGTAAAGTGATCGATCCAATCAGTTGTTAATTTCATAACGGTTTTTTTTTACTCCTAGTTTTTTGCTTTTTATTGTTACCATTAAGTGTATCGATGTTAATTTAACAAGTGACCAATTTTTAATTACCAACGGTTTTTTTTCTCGGCTCAGGTAACTGGTAACTGGATTATTATTTTTTTTAGGGGGGAAGATTTTTTTTTTGTATACCAATTTAATGGATGAAACTTATTATTTTTTTGCAAGTTCCCCGGAATTTTAACCTACTGTTCTTTTATAATCGATCATACATATATATGTAATATTTATAGTAAGAGAAAGAAAACCATGATCTGATTGATTGGTAAATGTCAAAAAATTATTATAATTGTATTATCAAGCCAATGTAATTTATTATTAACGTTTTTTTTTTCTTGTGGTAAGACTTTGTTTGACTAAAGAACGTTTTTGTTTATTTATTTCTAAAGTTCAAGCGAGGTTTACAGATGGAATTTTAAAAGATAGAAATTCTTGAAAAGTCTGGGAATTTTAGTTTTTTTTTTTTTTGTCACAATGAAAGAAGAAAAGAAAAAAACCGTTGACTCTCTTTCTCTTTTTTTTGAAACCCTTTTTTATGTTCTTGTATCATCCGTCTTTTGTATACAGCTGGTTGTACTGCAGTGCTAAGGTAAGAATTTTTGTGTTCCCTTCATTATGGTATTAAAAAGGAAGCGATGTATTGTGCTTCGAGGAAGCATAAAAAAAAAAAACAAAGTCACACATCATTATGTGCGTTCAAAACTTTAGAACACATTTTTTTTTTTTTTAACTGTTTCTCAATTTTTGCAACACTACAATAAAACAAGTAAATTCATGATTCTAGATTGGTCAACAATTATAATTGTTTGTTTTGTTTGTTGTTTTTGATAGAAGGTAGTTTTTTTTTTTCGGATTCCAATTGATTGGAGAAAAAAACTAGAGCTCCCTATAGTATACATTTCGTAATATAGAGATCAATTTAGCTTTTTGTAATTATGGGGAATAGAATCATAGAATCATACAAAACTAAAAAGATTATAAACGATGTTTATAGTTTATTTTTTTGTTCTTTTTAAGGACCTGCTGTGAGTAAATGCTTATAGAAAGAAAAAAAGGCCAATGATCAGGATGGGAAACGTGCATTTTGCATATCCTGATGCAAAAAAAAAAAAAAAAAGAGTACATACAGTAGGTTACTTGGACGTTCTTCAGAACAAAACATCAAACAAATTATCACGCTCTTTAAACATTACAGTACATACTTCAACGGTGTACCAATGTTATTATAAAAGTTACTAACTAAAAAAGCAGAAAAAAACTATTGTATTTTTATGCACATTATTATTTTATTTTGTTTTTTTTTTCTCAACGGTCATGAATATAATAAATTTATAATGGAAGCAAACGTATTATAAAGAAGCGTATTATACAGAAACAAAAGAAAAAAAAAAGGATGCTGCGATTTAAAAGTTTACTGATTATAATGCACTCTGTTAATGTGAAGCACCAGCCATTTGCATTCACTTTTGTAAAACCGAAAAAGAAACCTATTGTAAGTAAGAGTAGATATAATAATATTTTTTTTTTTCTTATATATATATATAAACAATTATTATTTATTATTATAAGGATTTGTCTAATTCTTCTTTTCTCTCTTCTTTTTTTTTTAATAACTTAATTAATACCCACAATAGATCATAATCATCTATTAAATATAATTAAAGGATAGATACAAAAATAATAAAAATAAAACAAAAGAACTAAGGGTAATATTTGACACAAATAATTATTATAACAGCCACAAAATAACGGACTCCTATTTATATTCAAAATAGAGGATTATAAAACTTTAAATTATTGAGAAGAAAAGAAAGAAAAAAACTAATCACTGTCAGAAAGAAAAATCATTATAAATCAAGCCAATACTTTTAAACAAAAACAAACATAGAAGTTTTTTTTTACCTTCTTTATTATTTATAAACTTTAATCGACTAATTGGAAGAAGTTAAAAAAAAAAGTAAAAACTTTAAATTTTTCATTTTTCAATCAGAAGTAGTAATAACGAATAGATTTTTTTAAAAAAAATAGTTTAATCATTTTAAACTTTTTTTACCAAGAAAATATCGAAAAAAAAAAAAAAAAAAAAAACAGAAGGTGAATCAAACAACTTTAATTGTTTATTTCTAAATCAAATAATTCTATCGCATCCATCTTTGAAAAATTCCAACTTTATTTATTTATATTGCAATAATAATATAATACCATCAACTACGTTTTTAAAACCGAATTCATCACAATACATTTATTCATTTTCCTTACTTGATTTGATCAACAAAAAAAAAATTTCTTTTGACAGTTTGTGGTTTTCTGTATTGTTACCAAATTAAGGGATTTCCTTTGAAAAAAAAAAACGGGTAGTTATTAAAGATTTACACATTATTATAACTTTGGATCTTTATACTATTAGTTGATTACTTTTTCATCACAAGATTTATATTTTATTTCCTTTTTTTGATTTATTATAATTTATTATAAATTAATTAGATCGATCAAAACCGTTGAATCTTCTTTTTGTTCTCCTTTTTTTTTTCCAACAGAAATCATCAATCATCACGATCGATCGATCGATCGATCAAACAAGACAAAAAAAATTATTTAACAGTATATTATCTATTAGAGACAAAAAAAAAAAAGAAGTACCACTAAAAAAAGAAACGATTAACTAAACTAAACTAACCGAAATAAAAAAATTGAAAGTTCTATTACAACTATAGTATATTATTTATTAAAAAAAAAAAACTATTTAAACATTAATCAATCCTGTCAAAAAAAATATATAAACTTTCATTACTATCAACAAATACAACTAACTCAAAAATACCAAATTATCAATACAAAATGTCATCATCTATTCCTAAATCAAAATCATTATCACCTTCACCAACCCATCATCATTATACTTCATCAAGAAGATCTAAATCTATTTCACCACATTCTTCATCTCATTCATCATCAAAAGATAATAAAGAAAATCAACAACCAAAATCATCTTCATCATCATCATCAAAAGGTTATTCAACTTTAAGAGAACATTTAAAGGCAATTAGTTATATTGATAAAGATGCCCCAGATCCTTGTTTATATATCACTCCTCAAGGTATTTTTGAATGTCGAGTTTGTTTTAATGCATTTGCAAATGAAAGAAGATATAGAGATCATTGTAAAACTCAAAAACATCGAGAATTTGTTGAAAGAGGTTATCGAGCTTATTAATTTATTATTATTATTATTATTATTACTACTACTAACTTATTATTATTTTTTATAGAATTATTTAACGATCAATAGAATATATGAAATCCCGAAAATTTGTAATCTCAAAATAAAAAAGAATCTTTTGCATAATCTTCATAATAATCATGATCAGGAATATATTCCCAAGATGATCTATTTATAATTTCTTTACCATTATTTAATTCTGCAATACCTGCTGTAATATAAGTCCAACATTTTGCAGTTTCTGTATGATTATATCCTCCACCACCTAATAAAATAACATTATTATTTTTTTTAACAACTTGTTGAGTAATATAATCTAAACTTTTCATTGTTAATGACCATTCTTTATGTTCATCTTTTATTAAACCATCACATCCAATTACCATAACAATAGCATCAGGATTATAATTTGATATTATTGGATCAATTTTGGAGTCAAAAATTTCAATTAAATTATTATCATTTAAATTTTTTTCACCAATTAAATTTAAATTATATCCTTTACCATTTCCTTTACCAATAAAATTTGGATCTCCTGTACCAGGATAAAACCCTTTTTGAAATCTATGAATACTTATACAATAAACATTATTACTTGTACTAAAAGCATTTTCAACTCCGTCACCATGATGTAAATCTAAATCAAGATATAAAATTTTATCAAATTTTGTCTTTAATTTTAAAATTGTTAAAACAATATCATTAATATAACAAAATCCTGATGCATTAAATCTTTTTGCATGATGTCTACCACCTGTCCAATTAATTGAAATTGTTTTGTTAGTTTGATTAGAATTTTTAATTAAATAATCGGCACATGATATTGATGCACTAGTAATTTGTAAAACATAATTTGATAATCCTTCAAATACCGGACAATCATATTGTAATCCATATAATTCATTTAAATCTTCTTCATCACTTTCATTATCACTATTTTCATTCTCACTTTGTTCATGCTCACAATTTAATAAATAATTTATAAAATCTTTATCATGATATTTATATAAATCCGATGGTTTTATTATTGATGGTTCTATAACATCAATATAATCTAATAAATTAAATGATTCAATTAATGAATGTACTCGTGAAGCTCTTCCTATATTTGATGGTAATAAGTCAGCATATTTTATAAGTTCACGACTATACGCGTATCCAATGTTCATTTTTTACACTAATAGAGTAAGTAAATCGCGCTTCTTAAATAATAATAATAATAATAATCCCAACGACAAAATTTTGATTTAGTTTTTTTTTTTTTTTTCATCACGACTTTTTTTCTCACCCAAAAGAAAAAAAACAATGAGTGCAATTATTTATGATACAAATTCACCAGTTACTAGAATTACAGAATTACATGATAAAATATCAAACACTTTAACAGCTTCACAATCAAGATGGAGATTTGAATTTAAAATTTTTAGAAAAAATCCTGCATCAAGAGATCCAAATAATAAAAATAATGAAACAATATTTTTATATACAATAAATTATTCACATTTTCCTGATGAATTATTTACATTAAATCAAGGTAAATGTACAGTATTACAAGGAGATTTTGATGGAATGTTAATGACAAAATTACAAAGTTTATGGTTACCAAGACAAACTTATAAAGGAGAAGGAGCAACTTATTCAATAAATAATAATGAATTTATATTAAGAATTGCAAATTATACTTTATTAGGTAATTATAAAGGATTATTAATTCATATTGAATATTTAGGTGATAATAAAGAAAATTCATTAACAAAAGTTAATGATTTATTAGAATTATTAAATATTCAAAAAGTTGATAAATTAATTGATGATAGATTAAATATTGCATGGAAATATGTTGAAACATTAACATCTTAAACAAAAAAACGAGCTTATACCATTGCAACAACAACAAATGAAACTAATGAACCAGTAGCTAATCCAATTGATAAAATTAAAGTCATAAATCCACCAGCTGCTTCTTTTTCATCATCTGAAACATATTCAGGTGCAGACATGAATCCAGATGATCCTAATTGACCATTAGTAAAACCAAAAAAAAATTGTAATAATAAATAAAATAAATCACTTTTTATAATACCTTTATCATTTAAATTACACATAAAATAAATTGGAATAAATCCTGATCTTAATATACCATATAAAATAAATTTATTTGAATTTTGTATAACAAATTTTTTTTTTGAACAAACAACTCTACCCATTAAATCACCAAAATTCCAAATTAAATAAACTAATGGTATAAAATATTCATCTTTAATATTATTAACAGATTTTGTATTATTTGTAAAAACTGGATAACTTAATGAAATTGCAAATGCCATAAATACACCAAATCCTGGTGCAAAAAGTTTTGAATATAAATGTTTTAATGAATATACACTTCTTGTTGTTTTAATATCTCTTGATAAATCTTTTGGGAATGATTTAATTGTTTGATTAAACATATAAATTGCACCAATTGATACAATAGTTGCAACAAAAAAATATCCAGCAATTGATGATGATGATGTTGTGTCCTTCTTATCAACAGGTCTACCATTACCAATCCATGCACTAAATAAACTAATAATTGGTGGTAAAACTCCACTTACAGCTTGACCAACCATAATTCCTTGAGTATAAACAGAACCAAAATTTCCAACTACTGCAAATGAACCATTTTGTGAACAAGCAGTACCACTTGCTGATATTAAAGTTGCAAACATTACAAATATAAAATAAACAATTGGTGGAATATTAATATAACATGATAAAGCCATTAAAATAAATGTTCCACCAATAAAAATTTCACCTTTTAAAACTCTATTAATATAATTAACATTTTGATTTTTTGCTAAATAATAATTTCCTAAACATGATGTTAATGTACTAACACTCATCATCCAACTACTAAAATTTTTTCTTAAATATTCATGATTTTCAAATCTTGAATTAAAAAATGCTCCTGCACTTAAAAAACAATTCCATGGCCATAAATATGATATACCAATTATAACAAATGTTAAATAATCAAATAATCTTGTAACTTCTATTTCTTTTGGTTGTTGTTGTTGAAATGATTCTGGATCTTCTAATAAGTGATCAGATTCCGAATCACTCATTGTTTTATAAGTTTATTATTGTGGGTGGGTGTTTGTTTTTTTTGTCTTATCAGATTATATAGGAGTAGTCTTAGTTAGAGAGGATTTAATGGTGATTAAATATTGATAGTGAATAATGGTCTTGTGGGTTGGGAAGTTTAAGCCGTATGGGTGCGTTTAAGCGTCATTAAGGTACACCAAGAGGGAAGTGTGCAAACGTGATCAACATTACACGTGAGAAAAGCTATTAATCTCCACAATATTGGGGCTTTTTTGGACTAATTAATGTAGTCTAGGAATGAGAATAGAAAATCAATTGATAGCCAATTTTTTTTTAGCATAGTATAATGTTTTCTTATTTAATGATAATTTTGTTTAAATTAAACATTTCATTGGCTTTTTTAACTGTTCAATGGGCTTACTTTACTTGTAGTGTACACATTGTAGTATGAAACAGATCGGATATCCGATAAGTAAAAGTGGCGCGTCGGAATATTACCAGCACAAAGTTGTTCCAGCGCATAACTAAACTTGACAGCTTAAACTTAACTAGTGCTTGTGTTTAGTATTAATTTCGTGCACGTGTATCCTGGATGCTGCTGATTGTCAGTGTTAGTGGTACTTTTAACTATTTTATCAAGGATCAATCAATGCCCAAAATTATATCCATAATATATCTACTTTTGGACTCTCACTAAAAAAACTCATGATCTATGTTGTCACTTTTTGGATTCGTGTCCTTTTACCCCAGATCGGTATATATTTAAAATATAAAAACGCGATCTCTTCACAATGTAAATCAATTGTTATAATGTACTGAGTGTCTGAATAATTACTTAAGTGCTCTAGAGCTCAATCAACCTATTAGATATACATAATATTAATAGCATGAGGTAATCTGCCACGAGATTACATGTAATCATGTACTGTCTTTCTTAATACCTCGTACAAGATTGTACGTTGTACTTAGTGCTATATAATGCGGTAACCTAAAAATCCCAAGTTTCTGGTATTCTTTTTGATCCAGATCGCGGGTATAGTATACAAAAATCTTTTTTCTTGAATCAAATCACTTAGAATCATTCACTTATTCATCCTGTGCACTCAGAATATAATGCAATTTTATTAAGGGATTTGACGAACTATAAACCAATGAAAGTTTCTCGTTACGGCCTCAGCAATTTTTTTTTCTACTTCCTCCTTTAAGACTCTACTAACAAAGTCTGAATAATGCTGCTAAATATCTTTTATAAAAAATGTTTCATCATCTTTTCAGCCCTAAAATGTTAAATATAAAATAAACTTTAAATCACCCATTATTATACAATTTATAATGTAAAATATCAGCCATTTTTTTTATTTTTCAATCAACATTGTTACAGGGTTTAGCTAAAATAAAATCAGCTAAGATAAATAGTTCGAAATCAAATTAACTAACCTCCCCTGAACATCGATCACGAAATTTTTTTTTTCCTAAACAATCGTAGTAAATAAACCAACCAACCTATCCAAATTCCAAAACCAATCAACACAAACCTACCAATCCGTATTAACCCATCAAAATAGTATTAAGAACCCTGACAAATAAAAAATGATTCAACTTGTAAAGTACTGGTAGTAAAATGAGCAAAAAAAAAAAAATTGAGTTTTATTGTTTCACAATCCCTTTTTTTTTCTATTTTTTTTATTATTATTTGTTTTTGCCAAAAAAAGATTTTTTTTTTCTAACAAACAGCAGCCAGCGCGGCACTTTTTTTTTTTTTCTAATAATTTTTCGTCTGCTTATTTTCACTTAAGCGGCGTTAATAATTTTTCAAACACGTCAGCTTTCAACTTTACTTTCTATATCATCTAATTTTTTTTTTATTTTTTTTTTCATTTTATTTTTTTTTGTGATTTCTTTAATTCATTCATTTAAAAACCAAACAAACAAAACAAAAAAAACCAGAACACATATCAACAATGGCATCTTCAGCCACAAGTTCAGGTATCAATCGAGGTGATCAACTTCGTCAAAGAAAACCTGATACAACAAATATTAATGATTTCAATACAACAAATTATCAAGATGGTAGTAAAAAAAAATCATCACAACAAGATAATTCCAATGATTTCAATAAATTAGAAGAAATTATTGCTCCAATTGTTTTTACAGCATTATCATTATTTACTAGATTATATCAAATTGGAAAATCTAAACAAGTTACTTGGGATGAAGCACATTTTGGTAAATTTGGTAATTATTATTTAAAAAGAGAACATTATCATGATGTTCATCCTCCTTATGCTAAAATGACATTAGGTTTATTTGAAAAAATTGCTGGTACTAATACATCATTTGAATGGACTTCTGGTACTCCATATCCTGAAGAAATTAATTTTACAACTATTAGAATTTTACAATCTTTATTTAGTGTATTTGTGGTTCCATTAGTTTATTATACTGCAAAAAATTTAAAATTATCAACTCCTGCAGTTTGGTTAGCAACTTTAATGATTTTATTAGAAAATTCTCATATTACTTTGAGTAAATTTATTTTATTAGATTCAATGTTATTATTTCATACTAGTGCTACATTATTTTGTTTAACAAGTTTTCATAATCAACAACGAAAACCTTTTAGTTTAAAATGGTATTTTTGGTTATTAATGACTGGGGTTAGTATTGGATTTGTTATGGGTGTTAAAATGGTTGGATTATTTGCAACTGCTTTAATTGGTGTTTATACTTTAGTTGATTTATGGATTAAATTTGGTGATACAAAAATGCCATTTTTAACTTATATTTGGCATTGGATTACAAGAATTATTTCATTAATTTTAGTACCAATTGGTATTTTTATGATTTTTTATAAAATTCATTTTGTTGTTTTAAATCATACTGGTCCAGGTGATGCTAATATGAGTTCATTATTTCAAGCTAATTTAATTGGTAATGATATTGGTGGTGGTCCATTAGATGTTGCATTTGGTTCAAGAGTTACAATTAAAAATCAAGGTTTAAATGGTGGTTTATTACATTCTCATGTTCAAACTTTTCCTGAAGGTTCAGAACAACAACAAGTTACAACTTATCATCATAAAGATTCAAATAATGAATGGTTTATTGAACATAAAAGATTTGATGAATTTTATAATGAAAATGAAGAAATTAATTTTTTACAAAATGGTGAAGTAATTAGATTAATGCATCCATCAACTGGTAGAAATTTACATTCTCATAATGTTCAAGCTCCTTTAACAAAATCTAAATGGGAAGTTTCATGTTATGGTAATATTACAATTGGTGATGAAAAAGATAATTGGATTGTTGAAATTGTTGAAAATTTAGGTAAAGTTGAAAATAAATCAAGAGTTCATCCTTTAAGTACATCATTTAGATTAAAACATGAAGTTTTAGGTTGTTATTTATCTGGTGAAGGTAATAATTTACCAGCATGGGGTTTTAGACAAGGTGAAGTTACTTGTGATCCAAAAGCATCAAAAAGAGATAAAAAAACTTGGTGGAATGTTGAAAATCATTGGAATGATAGATTACCTGATGCAAGTGATAGAGTATTACCAAAATCTGCATTTTTAAGAGATTTTATTCAATTATTATTTGCACAATTTGCTTCAAATAATGCTTTAGTTCCTGATCCTGATAAACAAGATGATTTAACTTCTGATGCTTGGGAATGGCCAACTTTACATGTTGGTTTAAGAATGTGTGGTTGGGGTTCTGATAATGTTAGATATTTCTTATTAGGTCATCCAACTACTACTTGGTTAACAAGTATTGGTATTATTGTATTTGGTATTGTTACTTTTGGTTATATTTGTAGATGGCAAAGACAATATGTTGATTTTGATTTAAAAAGTTTAGAAAATTATGCAATGGGTGGTTTAATTACTGCTTTAGGTTGGGCATTTCATTTTATTCCATTTTTTGTTATGGGTAGAGTTACTTATTGGCATCATTATTGTCCTTGTTATGGTTATATTATTTTAAATTTTTCATTTTTAATTGATCATTTTACTGTTAATAGTAAACCAATTATTAGATATTCAATTTATGGTTTATTATATATTTTAACTATTGGTATATTTATTTTATTTGCTCCAATTAGTTTTGGTATGACTGGTGAACCAAGTGATTATGATTATTTAAATTGGTTTAGTACTTGGAGAATTTCAAATCCTTAGATTTAAGGAAAGGTAAAAAAAAAAATTGATACTTTTTGTTTGTATATGGGAAATTTTAATATAAAAAAAAATTTTTATATAATTTATAATTTTTTAAAAAATATATATATATATTAATTGTGCTAATTAAACTATTTGTAGTGAATGAAATAAATATTTTTGGTAATGAATGATTGTAGTTGGAACTAATATACAATATAGAAAGATGTAGATAAAGGATAGAATAGTAGGTTTTTTTTGAAACTAAATTAATTGTAAATGAAAATTTGAATAAATGAGTGACTTGACAGTTATAGTTGTTTCAAAAAGATAGAATATAGTTGGTGATTCGAATTCTAAAAATTGTTAATAAATGAATGAACATAAGTTGGTAAAGTTTTGATTAAATAATGAATGAATATAGTTGGTAAAGTTTTGGTTGCATAATGATTGAATATAGTTGGTAAGGTTTTGGATTGAATAATGATTGAATATAAGTTGGTAAAGTTTTGATTGAATAATGATTGAAAATAGTTGGTTATAAAGTTATTTGATTGTATGTGTATTGATTTATAGGCAATGAATGAATTATAGTTGGTAAGTAGTAAGTTTTTGATAGTGTATGTTTTGAATAATTTGTTTTAAAACTAATGAAATGAATATAGTTGGTAACTTGTCTTTTTAATTTATGATTTAAGGATTGGATTATAGTTGGTAATTTGAAGTTTTGCCTGTTAGTTTTTTTGTCTATATATAGTAACATGTGGCATAACTGGAATGATTGAATAAACAGTTAGTGTATTGATGATTAATAAAAAGAATGAATTATAGTTGGTACTTAAAGATTGATTGTATTATTGTTTTGTAAATTGTCTATCAAAAAAAGGAGCGTAAATAGTTGGATACTGATTGTTCATATGATAGTTTGTTTGCATGTGTTGGTAAAAAGATTGAACTGAATAGTTGGAAATTGTTTTGTAAATTGTCCATCAAAAAAAGGAGTGTGAAAAGTTGGATATTAATTGTTCATAATATATAGATTGTTTAATTGTGTTAGTAAAAAGATTGAACTGAATAGTTGGAAATATAATAGTTAATGAATGAGTAATAGTTGGTGGTTATAAATGTCTTAAAAGTATTAATTGTTTGATTTTGATATTAATTAAACCGTTATTATAAACGAGTGAAGTTCCATTGTTATTAATTATAATAACATTTGAAAATAAAGTATTCTGAACCTGCAGAAAATAATTAAAATAATAATAATAATAAAATATATACTCTTTTCTTAAAAGTAATTATTTTCTTTGCTTCCAATGTATTCCTTTCTTGATTCATTATTACTAAAAATATGAACCAATATTTTTATATTCACCTAGGCTTAGGAGCTCTTTCGAGGAGATCTATAGAAACCAAATTTATAACCAACACACCTCTAGATCTCAAACTAGCTCCTGGAGTTGAAATAACATCTTTTAAAAAAATGAATTGATAAGTTGAAGTCTATAATTATAAAAAAACGAATGTAATATATCAATTCATGATTGGAAGCATTTCTTTTTTTCTATTAATTCTTGAAAATAAAAAAAACTCAAATAAAAAAAGAGTATTAGAAAAGAAGTGAAATTGTTTTTGATGATTTAAGAAAAAAAGTACAAAAAATAAAAACAAGAGATTATTAGTCTTATTTATATTCTTTTTTTTTTTTTTTGTCCTCCAAAAATTAGTCTCCTTAAGTAATTAATTAATATATATCGAAATTATCCCCTTGTAAAAAATTTACGATTTTAAAAATGCATGCATATGGGTTACTATAGGATAAAAAATTTTTGAGGGATCAAAATTAATCATAGCAACAACTGTAATAAACTACTTAAATCAATCAAATCACCTGGCATCCAAACTATTCTAATATTATATTAATCACTCTAAGATTAAATTTGGTATAGACTACCTTAGTATATATAAGCTCTATAGTGAAGGGGGAAGTTTTAGCAGCGTGGGTAAAGTGCATGCACTGTTCAGCCACCGTTTTTTTTTTCGTTATTATTACAATTCTAAGACTTGGAAAATATTATCCCTTACTTTTTTTTGGCGTAAATTTGTGCTTAGCGTTATATTTGTAATATCGTAACTTCTATTATAAGGATCCTAGTTCGCTCTTGACACTAGAATAAAGAGATATAATTAAAAGTAATTAATATATTAAATATAGTTTAGATTGTTGTTGTCTACAAACTAAGATACAAAAATATGAATATTATAAAAAGTCTAAAGTCCCAATGTCGGAACTCCGAAGCTAAGCAGAGGATACACAAATTAATTGTCAGATAGCATTGTGGCATATGTACAAGTACTATAGTAACACGTGGTGTTCTAGAATAAAACAATGTATTAGCGTAATAACTTAGATAGCAAATTGATGGTAGTCGTAATATTATATACCTGAGGTAAATACACCTTTAATCCAATAAAATGAGGGTGTTGAATTTAAATAAATTTTTGGTGGAGGTTGGGTGATGATGTTTAAAAAATGTCGCGCCGCATTTGGTGGTTATATACGCGATATCTAGAACCGGAACGATCAGATGGATGCTTATATATATGGTAATGTACAACTTGTACACAACTGTACACAACATCCCGGGCGCCTGCTGAGCTAAGCAATGATCAATTACTTGGATGACAATGAGTTTAACCAGCTGCAGTGCAGGCCTGTTACAGTCTTAGAGAATTTTTAATCAACAAATAAAGATCTACAAATATTCCATCGAAATCTTATTTTTAATTTATAATTTTCCATCGATTATTCTAAGTGATGCATGATTTTATTAATAATATTATGATCGGATATACATACATATACATAATGTAGTTTATAATGGATTAAATTTTTCAAAAAATTGCCAAAAGTTGATGCTTTTCTTAAATATTAAGAAATGTAATCATAATATTCGAATCCGGTAATGTCCATTTAATATATAGAACATGTTAGGTTGTTCTGATTTTTTTGTTCTTAATTTGAATATATTGATGGATATGACAGATTATAACATGTTTGGAACGTCATACCTCCCCCTCCCTGATACTGACTAAGGTAATTTTCACAACAGTACGTACTTGTACATTGTACAACTTGTACTACCTAATTTATCCTCTACGAACACATGCATGGATGTATATATATAACTTCTGAATTAATACCAATGTACTCCTGAAGAATTCATAATTAATAATACCAAATTATCTACGTTGATAATCTTAAAGTCCCGAAATACACTTCAGCTCCAAAGTTCAGATATTTCCTTTTTCTCAAAAATTGTTCTAATATTGCAAATTAAGTAAATAATCGACGTATATTCTCCTATTTTAAAATCAAATAAAAACAAATATATTTGGACTTTAGAGTTGAGGACGAATCTTCGGGGGTTTATGATAAAACTACCACTAAGTTGCAATTGTACACTGTACTGCTGAGAGTGGCAAAGACAACTGCATGTAGCTATAATATTTTTTCTAAGCTTTATGGATAAATATTATTAGGTATACCAAATTGGTATGGTACCAAATTAATCAATTGACTATTTAATTTATGTACCAATGGTAGATATACTACATGTAGCCTACTGGTCGACCGGCCGTTAGCCACCAGCCTTTATGTTTTTTTAGTACTACGTATCGATTAAATAAATGATCTCGAGCCGCATTCGTTATAGTTTAGCGCTTAGCCCTATAAGGTGTATCATATCAAATCAAATCAAATCGATCAGCTGGTTACCAGGTGCCAATATTAAATTATTGATATCAGTGCAGTACTGTTACCAGGTACTTGGTATGAAGGTACCCAGATAGCTGTAGCTTATAACTAGTTATTAAATGTCTCGGAACTGAGCTTAAGAAAAATTTATAAATTGCAATGATGCCATGGCAGTAAAATTTAAGACTTACATTGTTACTAAGCATTATCCATCTCTGATCTCATATATAAAAAAAAGACATCGTACCTCATTGATATAATATCATATTTTACTACAGTACCTAATACAGCTGTTAACCGAGGAATTAATTTATAATATTCAATATACATCAGCTGCAGTGCTTCAGCTACTTATAAGTCATGTTTCATCATATCTAATTGATACTAAGCATTTCGTTAACTAGTTGTCATTCGGTATACCAGGTATACATACACATACATATGTATATAACTTGTACCATTATATACATGTGTTCAAGCAATTGTGTAGTATACTCAATTTATATTATAAATTTTTTTTTAGAAAAAGTATCATCGAAAGTCAATAATTGTAGATCTAATGTTGAGAGATCTCTATAGCAAGAGAGAGAAAGAGATCTTGAGTTCGTAAAACTAAATTGTAATTAATATTCTTTGTTGTTATTATTAAAGCAATGTTCAATTTAAAGGCTCACGCAAACACACACTCGCTATTAGAATTATTATATATATACAGTATGTATGTACAATTGTACACCACCATCATTATCTTTCTTTTAAATAAATTTATGTTTATACCGGTCCACCACCTACTTATACTTGTACATATATTATATTAAAAATGTCTCTACCAACTGAAATTTTACAAATTATAACAGAATATATGACTGATGAAGAAAGACAAAAAAGAATGAATTTAAGACTAAGAATGAATCAATGTAATCTTTTAAACTACAATTTAATTAACAAGACATGGCATGATTTAATCACAAGAATTGAATATCGTAATGAAAGGCATAATTTCAATTTAATTAGAAATTTATACCATTATTACAATAACAATAATAAAATAATCTCTTCAAAAGAAGTTAAAAGATTAAATGATTATTATTTTCGAAAATTTACATGTTTTGAAGGTGATTGTTATATAAAAACAAATGATAAATATGATGATTTGTATTATGATAGTTTAAAATGGGCTAAAAATATTGGGATTCAGTTTAATTTAAAGCATGTTAATATATTAAAAGATTATGAGAATATATTATTATCAATTTTTTTAAATGATAATAATAAAGAAATTTCTTGTTCAGCTGATTCAAATGTTTATTCTAATTATGGACTTAATATCACTAATTTTACCCTTAAAGACCCATTATCAAAAGATATTTTTAAATATTTACCAAATTTGAAAATATTAAGTTTACTAAGAATAAATATTAAATCCTTATCACAAGAAGATAAAGAATATGATCCTATAATTTGGAACGTTTTTAATAATTTGAAAGAAATTTATATTGACCGCCTTGTGACTGACCCAGAATCATTTCAAAAATTGACAGAAAATTTGAATAATATTGAACTTATTAGTATAAATATTCTTTTTTCTAAAAAAAATCTTGATATGATTAAAAGTTTAAAATATTTAATTAAAAGAAACAAATTAATTCATATCCAACAATTTGAAGCTCGTTTTAAGGATTATTTACTAGAATTGGTAATGAGTAATAAAAGTTTGGATAGTTTTAATAAAGAATATTTTTTTTTTAAAATTCGTTCAATAATTATAGAATTAAATCCTTATCTAGATTTGGATAAAGAATCATTAAATTTACATTATTTAGAATTATCAGAGATTTTAAATTATTCATTGGAGAATACAAAAGATGATTTTGAATTAAATTATAATTTAGATAATTTTGAGTTAGATTATGTTATTCGTTATGATAAATTTCAATATGATCAGTACAGATTATTTCCAATTAAAACTTTGAAGATTGGATCAAATGATGAAAGTCCGAGTGATTATGAAAAGAACTTTGATGTGAGATTTTTAAAGCGAGTGCCAAATTTAAAAAAATTGATAATATCGCTAAGTGTAAAACAAATCGAAAATTTCAAAACATTAGATTTTCAAATGAAATTAGTTTTATCAAATATAAAAAAATTTAGCCTCTGTAATCGTAGTTGTGATTTTGAGTTACTTTTGAAAATGATGAAAGAAATGAAATCAATTGAAATTTTTATATTCGTACTTTCAAGTGATAAAAAGTTAAAAAATATTGTTAATAATACACCAATTGGTGAATTGAAGTATATTATATTCATTAATTATGACAAGAATATGATTGTGTTATCAAAATATAGTTGTTATGGGAGTGGCTTTATAGAGTTTACATTTCCCTCTTCAAGGAATACTTGGTCATATTTAGAAAGAACAGATAATTGTATTAATTATCTAATTGATAATAATAAATTTGTATTAAATGGTGATTATCATCTTTGGATTACTAAAGGATATTGTTTTTCTTATAGAAATATAGATTATTTTTCAGAAGATGTTGTTTATTGTTCTAGGAAAATTAGATATTTATATTTTGTACTTAAAGGTGATAATAATTGTGATCCAAATATGTTTAATAATATGAATAATTTGGAAATATTGTATATTGCATCTAAAAATAAAATTGATATAAATTTATTAAGCAGGAAATCTAGAAAAAATTTTCGAAATATAAAGCAGATTTTTTATTTTTATGATTATTATTGGTTATATAGATTTTTTGAATCTGAAAAGAGAATGCGAAGTCGGCCATTTAAAGATATGTTTTCGGGATTTAATTGTTTTTAAATATGTCTGTAACTTATAAAAAGTTTTGTTAGTTTATACTTGGTCGTTTATAAAAAGTTCCTATCCTATAAAGTATATATTGGAAAAAAAATAATCTTTATTAAGAATATATTTTAAATTTAAATTAAGAATACCTGATACTGACGTGTTAAAAATTTCCTAATTAGGAAATTGTTTTCTACCCCCACTTCCCTTTAAACGCGACCCCCTGAAAATTGAAACACGCTCAGTATACATGTATGAATTAAGGTTTGGAGAATAATTTTTTTCTTAAATACAAAATTAAAAGCATTATTTATTTTATAAATTATTTAAAGTACTAAAATACCATGATAATTTTCATCTTAATTTTTATCTATATCTTTATCTTTATCTTTACCATGTTTGGTCTTTGGATAGATGCCAACTTTATCTTTGTTTTTCAAATGTATTGTATACATTTCTTTTAATGCTTTAGATTTAAGCTTTACCTCTGTTTTTAAATTTTCATTTTGTTTTTTTTTTTCTTCATTTTCGGCATCTTTTTCTTTTTCAGCATCTTTTTGCTTTTGCTTGTCTAAACTACTTGAACTTGGAACAATAGAAGGATCTACCCATCCATATTCAGGTTTCTGTCTTTCACGTTCATCCCATTTATCACAATTCCATGGTGCTACCAACTCCGTTAAACGTATTCCAAATTCAGCAGAATCTAATGAGCTAAAACATTCCATCTTTTTTAAGTTCTTTAAATAGCCATTTTTCAACTCATCTAAAATCAGCTTTCTTCTTTTTTCATCTTTGTTTAATCCTTCATCATTTTTTGCATTTGGTTTTAACATATCTTTTGCATTTTTTTCTAGCTTTTTTATTACTTCACTTAAAACGTCATTTGAAATTTTACTTGATTTTAAATCTTCTACTGATGACTTTACCCATGTTGGAACTAAACTTATGAATTCTTCAATTAATTCAGCTTTTATTTGCTTTTTCATTTCTTCTTTTGATAATTCTTCTTTTGATTCTGATGAACCCTCTAATTTTTCTTCTTCTTCTTCTTTTGATTCGTGAAGTCTTAAATAAATTGAATCGAAATCTAAAGGAGGTAATTCTATGCGAAATGTTACGTCTCTAAAAACAAGGTAACACAATTCAGATTCTGCTGAAAAGGCATAATGAAGAACCTGTCCAAAATAACTGATAATTTTTTTATCACCTAAGTTTTTGAACTCACAAGCTTTCAATTCAATAATACAATCAGATCCCATTGATCTTACAATTAAATCAGTTCTTGTATTGTGTTGTTCTCCATCTTCTAATGCTTTTGTACGTTCCTTGAAATCCTTAATTCTTTCTTCATAACTAATTTGAGAATCGAAGTATGGGCTGGTAATTGGAATTGGTGTTGATTGGAACATAATCTTGGTGTCATTGCATGGAGCAGCACCAACTAATGATAGTAAATCTAAAACATATTCATACATGCTGGTTTCTAAGAATTTTGGTTTAAATGATGCATCTCGAGAAGTTTTTACCTTGACACATAACTTTATAAAATTAATTGCAAATGGTTTTTGAATATCATCAAGATTATCTAGATCAGCAATATTTTTTCCATTGAAACCTACCTTTTCATAAAGTTTAGGTGGGTGTAAATTATTAAAATGGATTTTAAAAAATTCATTGAAAACATGGTCTCCCACTTGTTCTGGTAAAATGCTGGTACTATAATAGTTTCCCTTAATATTGTCAGTTTTGGTTTTAAAATCTTCATAACATTCAAGATACTCATATCTTTCCTTCATAAAATAATCTGAAACTATATCAGATAATGGAATTCTTTTTTTTTCATTAGCTTGTTTTTGTGATGATGATGATTCAGGTAATCTTTCTTGTTGTGATAATGCAGCTGGTTGGTGTATATTTTTCTTACTTTTTTTTCCTGATGATTGTGATGATGATGATTCAGATAATCTTTCTTGTTGTAATAATGCGGCTGGTTGGTGTATATTTTTCTTACTTTTTTTTCCTGATGATTGTGATGATGATGATTCAGGTAATCTTTCTTGTTGTAATAATGCAGCTGGTTGGTGTATATTTTTCTTACTTTTTTTTCCTGATGATTGTGATGATGGTAATTCAGGTAATCTTTCTTGTTGTGATAATGCAGCTGGTTGGTGTATATTTTTCTTAGATTTTTTTCCTGATGATTGTGATGATTCAGGTAATGATGATTCATTTTTTGTACTATCAGTAACTTGTCGTAATGATTCAGATTGTAAATTTTTATCGGTATTATTATTATTAATCTCATCATCATCATCATTCATTTCAACATTCGATCCTACTGATGTGTTTGATTCTGAATTGATTATATTATCATCATTTTTAACAACAGCTTCTGAATTTGGATTTGTTGTTTTTGATCTTGTTTGTAATCTTGTTTGTCGTTTTGTTATTTGTTTTGCTGTTGGATCTGTGATTGGAGTTACATCCTTCTTTTTATCACTTTTGGAACCAGTACCTCTAGTTGTGTTTTTTGATGACATTATGATGTATTAATGTAGAGTTTAAGGTGAATTTCAAATAAAGTTTAAATTCATACTTAAAAAATGATTTTGAATAATAAATAACAAATAAATTGTTAAACTAAACGATTGAAGTGGTTTAAAAAACAATACTATAATAATTATTACTAATTTATAATTTTCGAATACTGTTGGTTAGTTGGTTAGTTGAAGTTACAAAGTCAAAGTTGTATTTTGGGGATGTTTTTGTAAACGCGCATGCAAACCCTCAAATCATATTTGCGCAGCTTGAAAAAAAAAAAAAAAAAAAAAAAAAAAAAAAAAACAAGCTAGTCTAGCTGTTTCAAATTTAAATTTCTAAATTTAAGCTATTAATATAATCTAAGAAGATCCATTTAAGTAAAAATTTTATAAGTTCAAACTGGGAAAAGTTTAGAAGCCGAAATATGTGAATTTGTTAATTATCAATGATTAAAAGAAAGATAACTAACTCTTTGTCGAATAATACTGTTAATTTAAATTTAAATATTCTAAAAAAGATCTAGAATTAGCATCATATTAGACTTAGTTTATATATAGAAGTATATATATATATAACCTTTCAAATTGTCTTTTTGCCGATGCTTATATATGTTTATAAAAAAGATTCATTATCAATATATCTATTGGATTTCAAAAGTAATTCTATAACTAGATTTTTTTGATTCAGTTTGTTTTGTTTTGTTTTGTTTCGGCTTTTTTGTACACCCTCCCCCTGATGATGATGATGATGCATGGTCCAGCTGGTGAGACAGTTTCTCCCAAATAAGAAGGATTGGTTAACAACTACCTGGTAAGGTAAAGACTACTATCCTGGTACTATCATCATCACCAGGTACGTATGTGCGTAAAAGTACATAACATAGTTTTTATAAAATTGGAAAAAAAAAAAATTCAATTAGTTCCAGTATACTCATGGAGGTACCTGGTAAGACATGTAACAATTGTATTAATTTCGAATTTATAGTACAAGTTTAAACTACATGTAGGAGAGGTTTTTTTCTACTTTTTTCTTTTTAACTTTAACAATTAAATAATAATAATAATAATAATAAATAAAAATATATTAAATCAATTCTTTACATGAACCATTTTTACATTCAAAAACTTTAACACCATCATAATTTTTATACTTTTCATATAAATCTTTATTAACCAAATCATTTTCATCTAATAATTCAACACTTGAACTATCTAATCTTAAAACAACAGTATTTGGATCAATTATATTAATATTTAAATCATCATTTTCCATTAAATCTTTTAATGATAAATCTTTATTACCAACAATAGTAATTAATCCCATTTTACCTTCTTCATCTTTTGATATCATTTTATTAATAACCCCACCAATCATTGATAAATAACCAAAAGGTTGAGTAACTAAATCTTTACCATAACAATTTAAAATATCTTCAGCTTTTTTTATATAATTTAAATTCCCAGTTAAAGTTCCTAATTTATATAAATTCATTAATGAAACACCATTTGAACTTGGTTCAGCAGAATCAAATCCTGTTTTTGGTCTAAAAATTAATTCAATTGCATTTTCTTCTTCAACTGAATAAAAACCTCCATGCTCAAAATCCCAAAATAATCTAAGATGAGTATTTTGTAATTTAATTGCCCAATCTAACCATTCAGATTCAAAAGTATATTGATATAAGTCAATTAACCCAGAAATTAAATAACTATAATCTTCACCCATTCCATTAATATTTGAATTTGAAATTCTTAATAATGATTGAGTTTCATTATTATAATTATTTTTTTTTAAATAATTTGCAACTTTTATTGATAATTCTAATAAATCTGAATCTAAAATTGAAGCTTTTGATAATGATCCAATTGCTAACCCATTCCATCCGGTAATAATTTTTTCATCAATATGAGGTTTTATACGATTATTTTGTCTATAATTTCTTAAATTTTTTTTAGCAATTGGTATTAAATTTTTAATATATTCAATTGAACAACCAAAAGTTTTTGAAATTTCTTCTAAAGAATTTGGTATACTTAAAACATTTTGATATGATAATTCATTTGATAAATCAAATTGTGGATTAATATTCCCATTTTCTAATACATTAAAATACATTGCCATAATATCATTATCTAATCCTTTTAATCCAACTGCTTTATAAAATTCTTTATCAGTCCATGTATAATAAGCACCTTCTCTCATATGACCAGTTTCTGAATCTAATGAATCAGCATCTTGTGCACTATAAAATGGACCATTAATTTCTTTAAAATATAAACTTAAATCTTTAATGTCATCTTCAACTTCTTTATAACCTATATTATAACAATCAACATATGCATTTAATAATAATGCTTGATCATATAACATTTTTTCAAAATGTGGTAAATTCCAATCATCAGTAACAGAATATCTTGCAAAACCATGACCAATTTGATCTTTTAAACCAGATTTTGAAATTTTTTTTAAAGTAAATGCTGCATTATTACTTAAATCATTATCTAAATAATCATGATATTTTAACATGAATGATAAATTATGTGACATTACAAATTTTGGTGCCATTTGAAATCCTCCATTAATTGAATCAAAATGATTATTAAAATATTCATTAATATCTTTTAAAATATTATTAGTAAAATTTGCACTTTCTGGTTCACTTTGAGCTTTAACTAATTGTTTTAATCTTTTTGCAATTGTTGAAGCACTTGATCTACATTTTTCATTATCTTTTAACCAAATATCTCTAACTGCTTTTAAAACATCTTCAAATGGTGCAGTAGAATTATTTTTACTATTTGGACCATTCCAATATGTACCACCAAAAATTGGTTCTAAAGTATCAGGTACTAAAAAAACATTTAAAGGCCAACCACCACTTCCAACACTTGCTTGAAGATACATCATATAAACAGCATCAATATCTGGTCTTTCTTCTCTATCAACTTTAATTGGTATAAAATGATTATTTAAAATTTCAGCAATTAAATCATTACTAAAAGATTCCCTATTCATAAGATGACAATAATGACATGTATGATAACCAATTGATAAAAAAACTGGTTTATTTTCTTTTGATGCTAATTTTAAAGTTTCATCTGTCCATTGTTGCCAATGAACAGGATTATTTTTATGTGTTTGTAAATATGGACTTGTTGCATTTGATAATTGGTTTTTTAATTGTGAGTAGGTTCTTATGTTGTTGTTGAAGCTCTTTATTGTTCTTATCGATTTTATTGTTTGGAATCGTAACATTGTGATGGTTTATTGGTTGGTTGGGCTATGCATGTAGTTTAAATTTTTATGATGATAAACCTTTGTTGTTATTTTTCTGGTGTTCGATCGATGCAGTGTGAGAAAGTTACCCGGAATAAAGCTTACTAGCTAATATGGTTGGAGGTGTAACCGACAACTTTAACCAACGCGAAATATTTTGCAAAAATTTCGATTCCCTTTAACTCCGTGAAACAAGAGACTACCAGTAACGGTTTTTCCTTAAGCGTGTTTAAAATCTCACGGAGTTAAGGGAATGTTGAGTCTTCAAGCTGTTTTAAAAAATCCCCTAAAAAGTTAAAACTAGCCTGGCTCCATTATCGGTCTAGTAATGAACAGCTACAGTAGTTCCTAGTTTACAATATGGCCTATTGTAATTGTTGAAGTAACTTAGGTACAGTATTATAGTATTTCCATCTGAAATAATAATAGCTTACATAGTTAAGTTTCTCAATTATTCAATATATAATATTGTAAGCCTTTTTGAGTAGAGCAATTACGGTCTACTAACAATCCCGTACAAAAATTGTACAGTACATTTTTTATACTTCTAATATATACTATAGATATATTTCGAACTTTTGCCATTTGCTTTCTATAGTTTCTGTTCAACATGACTTTTTTGGTTTAATTGATATTTATTCATAATCTTTATGTCTACTACATTGTAATTTTAAAAACTTGAGGTTACACCTCCAACCCTCTGTAGGCGTAGCGAGATTAGCGAAGAATCGTATTTGTTTGTGGGGTAAAAAATCGGATTATTTCATCCCATTTTTTTATCAAAGTTATCGAGTCAATGGTTTGAAATTAGTATAATGGTTTGTTGATATTATCTAACATTTGAAATTAGGTGCGGCAAGTTACGGCGTATCGAAATAGGTATTCTAGGTGCATACATAGCACATTCAACATACACTCAAATGAGAACAGTTAATTTCAAAGCCTTCAAGAAAGAATAATATTAAAAGAATCAAATAAGCAAACAGCCGATCACTAACAGTAACTCCCTCGAACTTCACATTGATTCATTGTTTTCTCGAGCTTGAAATAGAGATTGAAGTGAATGAAACTTTATCAGCTTGTCGAAAACTACTATAGACTTTGAAACAGTTTGGAAGTTATATCTACAATAGAGATCTGAGTAATTATAAATATAAGATATGATCAATTATATTTAAAATAGGAATATTTACAAATTACACTTACTATTATACAAAACTATTGGGGTTAGCAAGATTAATACAGGAACTGCTGTTAATATTAATAGAACGTCAATAATTAGTTGATTCTCCTCTAATTTACATAAAAACTATGGAAAATGTGGTCTATATTTATATTCATCTAAATATTGCCACTGAGTAGCATTAGTAATCATATAACTTCATGATCTTTTGCCACAAACATTATAAAATCGTCGTGAGACAAGTGTGACTTGAAATCTAATAAGGCGTCCAGGCGTACAAGCCAGTTTAAGCCAACAAAAACATCTAATGAAAAAGTAGCAAAAATTAACATTGAACATTAGATCTACCAATACTACAACCCATTTGACATGATTTACTATCATGCATCATGACCAGCAACTGGAGCATCACCATGTTTATAAGCACTCCAAGGACCAGGAACTGTACAACCATTACCATCAGAAATAACACCACGACTTTGCATATCAACATATTGATATCAAACTTGTACTACTTCCCCACCAGTATTAACATCAAAAGTTAATTTATTAGATTCTTTTTCAGTTCGAAGATCTTGTTAGGTTAAACTAAATTGCTTGCTAAATTATTGTGTCACTAACCGTGGTATACAGTTAAGATCGTAATCAATTAATTACAGCCACTATTACCCACGTACTACATGTTAAATATAGAGCATATTGTTATTATATTCCTCGTGTGTATTGATTTGAATTGATTTATTTGTATACCATGATTGAAAATTCATCAGAAGGTTTTAGTGTCTAAATTCATAGCAAAACCAAAATTGTACAACATGAAGTAGTAAGTATAAAATTAATTACTGTATGATCTCGGTAAAAAGACAGATGTGCCTCTTAATTACAGCAATTAATAAATTTTTACCTACCATGGTATAAAATGCTTACCTACTGTATGTCATATGAAATAAATTTATCTGTGCACACCGATATTGCAAGATCTTTTAATTTGGCTTGGGAATGAATTAGCAAGTCTAAATTTAATAATTTAAAATTACGAGTAGTATAGAAAGCGATTTTATTACAAGTCTATTATTATTAAGTATACTTCATTGCATGTACATGTATAGATTTACGAGATTTCAAATCCTATTCTAGTATAGTTAGTTGTATCTTTAAAAAATTAGAGCCATCTATATCGATCGATGAACCCAGTAAAATAGTTCTAACATTGAGTGTTAGCTACACCAGTACTACAACCAACTTGTCTGGAATTGGAGCCATGTCCCTTAATTGGTGCATCACCATGTAGATATTCACTCCATGGAGAATAATAAATACAACTATTACCATCATAAGTTACATCTCGACTTTGCATGTCAACCCAATGAATTTGTTTTTGATACCAAATTTGGCCAACTTGAGATTCTCTAGTAACATCACAAAGAAATTTGTTAGTTTCTTTTTCAGATCTTGTTAAAGTTAAACTTGTTGAAGCTTGCATCATTGATAATGTGATACCAAAAGTAACAGACCATTGCCATTCCCATTCATAACCTATTTCAAAATGGCACGCTTGACCTAATCCACACCAATTACAACCAGAAATTGGATACCATTGAGACCACCAATTACCTGATCTTGCGGTTTGCCATTCTTTAAATGAAGTAACATGACAACCTAACATTGGATTACAATTAGTACCTGGTACACATTGAGCTAATGTTGTAATATTTTTATTTTGTAAATCAGTTTTTGATTCACCGGTTTTAATATCTGTAATATATTTACCACTTGCATTATTATAAATTGTTTTATAACCATCATCATAAGCTTTTTGAATAATATACATAATATCAGTTTCGTTAGCATTAATAACAACCGTCTTATCATCACCACCAGCATCAATTAAAGTAGCTTCATGCTCATTATCACCTAATAAGATAGATGTTTTGGTAATATCACTTGCACTGGCGCTAATCGCAGTTAATGCTAATGTAGTTAAATATAATAGTCCTCTAACCATTTTTGCTTGATTGCTACAGAACTAAGAAATAAACTCATTAATTTAAGGTAGGATTGTTGTGATATTTATACTTTTTAATAATGATTATAACCATCATTATAAAAAAAAAAAATGCTGAATTTTTTTTAAAATAAGTTATTATATGTTATATAATTATCATATAATGCACGCGGAGGAGGAGGTGCTATACTGTTTGTAGGTACTGGTAGATATTTAATACCATGGTAAATTATTATTATGTTATAAATTGTATACATAAATTAGTTTTTGACTCAATTCTTTGTATCATGTGTGTGTTTGAATTGTTTTTACAGTCAGCATCAGATACCAGACCGGTATACTATGTATGATGTATGAATCTAATACATTGTATAATTTATATTTTCCATTGAGATACTGTTTTCTAAATTTATAAATCAATTGTTTGAATAACTAATTCTTAGCTGCATTGGACGGTACGTGTTACATACATCATTCATTATACACTGCCATGGTAGCTAGAGCGACAAATCGACAAATACTGGCGGCATAATACGCTGTAGATGCCATGCCATGTTTGCGAATAAATTTGTTTATAAACCAATAAAATCAATGAGCCAGCTATTGAAATAAAATACTCTATCTTAGATAGATAAATGTGAACTGCGATATGTACCACTCAGTAAAGGTAGCAATTTTCAATATAAAGTACAAATGAAAAGTGTACCAGGTATAACGAATAGTATTGGTATACACAATGATATACATGGCTGATAATTAATAATCACACAAGTATCGATATTGTTGGTATGCTATACCTGGTATTATTTAATCATGTTATAACAATACAATAAGCTACCTGGAATACACACTCGATGACTTTATGATATACAGGTACTCAGTAAATAAATAAATATTATTAAAGCAAATTTTAACCAGGCTCCATAAACCCAATTGATGCCAACATAATCAAAGTGCACCATGGAAATGGTTTCGCATATCTATCAATATTACCAGGTTATTCCAGATTATTATATATCGTGATACACGACTGCAGAAACTGATGGGTTTGTAACTGATGTTTGATTTACTTTTTAGTTCTGCACATAGACATAGGATACGTTGCTAAGTTGTGTTTGATACTAGTTGTTCAATCATTTTTATCAACATACTGTAAATTGGCTTTATTGTCAATGTTAAATAATTATTATAAGTGATTCCAGTATAAAAATAATAAATTACTATTAAGTTAATGTTATAAAATATAAAATAAAATATAGAATGGAATAAATATATATAATAGTACTTGTAGTACTATCCTAAGAATGGAATTTAACTAAACTTTAATATAACAGTGACATTGTGTTCCTTGTTTACTATATAATTAAAGCTCTCTCAACAATAGATCTAATTATTGACTATCGCCAACATTTATGACCCTTATCGGTCAGATACCAGCTGTAGTTATATTAACCCCAAAAAAGAAGATTCAATAGCAATGTACAGAGTACTTTTTACAACCATATATCTCCAAAATAAGTACCATGGTATCATGCAGCACTTTGCAATCGATACCGGTAATGAAAATTTTTTGATCTATCCATGATGATTAATATTAGTGGGCCTTTGAAATATCCAGGGTAGTAAAAAATGCATCTATCCATGGTAGATACGATAAAGACTAATGATTTTGGATTGAATATATATATAGATGAGTTTCAATTGGTTTAAGTTTAGAGCAATACAGCTGGGTAGTGTATATTTATAAATTTGAATGAAATGCCACCCGTATATACTCACGAGTACTGGTATGTATATATGAGACCAATCTATGTCAGAAATTCCAGTTGTTATGGCCCGCGCCGAGTACTACTACATCTGTATCGATCGTTTACTTACATAATAATAATAATAATTATAGAGCCTTGAATTTGAATTTGATGTTTAACTAGAAGCTTGATACCTCCAAATCACCCTGAGAGACCAGCCATATCAGGCCGGATCTACATGCAACATGTCATTTTTTTCAATCCATTAATGAAAGATCTGCAGTACCGTATACCACGGCAAGTTACGACAATAATCCAATATACCGTATGGTATGGTATGATATGATATGCTATAACACTGAGTATACTAAGTGTAACGATTAGAGCGCAAACTGTTGGGATTTAACCGCTCGGCTTATTCTACACGTGAGTATCACGTTTTCACGTGTATCCAGAATACGAGATGCTAAACGAATCCAATTACAGTTTACACTAAATCATTACACTGTAATATTCATTATAAAGATTAATGGATTCAAACCAGTTATAAATGATGAAACATTCATTTAATAACAAGACGGTTGAATCCAATAATAGATGGTTCTGGAACTCAAGATATTAGTTATTATTTATTATAATTAATATTACAGAAACATCCAAAGGTTAGATATTATTTAGAAATATATATACTTCAACCAATCCACACCTTTTATTATGAAATCCTTAGGATTTCATCATTGTTATCGAAGGTAGTAACTTTTATGGTTACTATTCTGAGTGTGCTGGATATTGGTTGATTATAGATATTAATGGATCGATGTCGTCAAGTTAAGCATTGATTAATTTAGTGCTTAAGCTTGAAGGCCTCTTTAAATTGATATTTTAGTCTTTTTCCGCTTCACACCGTAGAAAACCATTATTGGGCCATTATCGTTGCACTATGATGAAATCCTTGCTTAGAATTTTTCTAGGGTGGTGTGATTATTATTTTATTATCGTTGTTGAAATTGAAAGTACAATTTAAATCAATTAATCAATTGGAGGAATTAAAATTATGAGTGGCAAACGCCTTAAATTTTAACTAGTTGATTAATGGATAAATAAAAATGGTGGTATGACAATATTTTTTTAATTGTTCCTGTAGGGTTGAAATTGTACCAACCTCAGAAACTTTAATTAAAAATATCAAAATTGTGTAACCTGACCATTGAGCAATATGGTAATATGGCAGTATTTTTATCAATCATATCTCAAGTTTAAGTTTTTGTTAAAAATTAATTTTTTTCACTAATTGAGGGATATTAGTTGAAGCAAAAATAACATATATACCATTGCAAATGTCAATTTATATTTTTTTTGAAAAAAAGTAGTCAAAATTTATTTAAAAATTGATAATTAAAAATTTATAACAACAAACAACAAATTAACAAATTATTATGGTTAGAAGAAATTTAAGAAATCATCGGGATGAGACTCCTGAGAGTGATATTTTAAACAATAGTAGTCAAGAAGAAGATGGTGGTGATGAAATTAAGTCAACAGTTAATGATCAAGATTTGGAAAGTGATATTGACAATAGTAATTATGATCAAAATTCAACATGATGATGATGATGTTAATATGGCTGAACAAATGATTGATAGTAATGATTCTGATAATGAAGGTGGTGTTAGTAAAGGTAAGGGTTAACTGAAGTCTGATAAAGAAGATATGGTTAATGATCAAGTAATGAGAAGATAAAGGCATCGTTATCAATTAATTTTAATTATGATACTGCTGATGATATTCTCAATTTCTCAAAAGGTACGTTATTCTGGTTTATTAATATTATTAAACCAAAAGAAGAACAAATATTTTGGGAAATGTTACTTTTTAAACAAATACTAATACATTGTTTCTTTTATTAACTTCAAATGAAAAGATACAAGTTACAGATGCCTTAAGTGATCGTTTCCAAGATATACTAATAAGAAATTAATGGTACATCTACAATTGGATCTGATAAATTGAATATGGCATTAATTAGTATTGGTATTGAATTAGGTGCTAATGTTAAAAGATTCGCTAAGTCTTTTAGTTCTAGTTCTGGTACAAAGCGATCAAATATTGATCCACCATCAACTGAAGCTAAAGAGTTAGGTATGTTCATTCACACCCTGAAGGACCTGAAAGTAGAAATGAAACAACTAACAAAGATTTAGAAACGATTCAACCCATGAAAAAGGTGAATCAAGTAAAAATGCAATCAGAAAAGCCAATGGAAATAACAATGGTGGATACCACCATGGAAAGTCCAAAGGAAAATGATTTGTATTATTCTAGTAATCTTTGTAATTCAATTGATAGTAATAAAAATTTTTCTGTTCAAAATATTGAATTAAATTCATTATCAGTAGATACTGTGGAACATGCTTCTCATGTTGCTCAAAGTAATGAACATAATGAGCCACGAGATTCTATCTCCAGTAATACTTGTTTTAACCCAATAAATAACAAGTCCTGCTCAACTACGAACCCCAGTAGTTTAAATTGTATAGCAGCTCTTGATTATTTACTTGAAGAGAGATCTCCCCAAATATTAACGGTCCCCAGCTCAGTAGATTATATTGTTCAGGATCCGAGCAACGTGATCTTGGAAAATTCAGCGGTGTATAAAAATTTTTCAGGGCTCCCTGGAGAACCTTTGCTGCTACCTGAATATTTATTTCAAGGATACATTAGTAGCATACAAGAGGCTCCCAGCGCTGAGAACCTAAGAGGTAAACGTGGGTTCTTTACCTTATCCTTGCTTCCAATATCGAGAACTGAACCAATAATTGATAATGAGGGTACAATTATTTCAGAATCTTTTGATGAATGGAAGGTCAGTGAACAAAAGTATATGGCCTCAATGATGCAAGATAATGTTGGTAAGACAGTAGCCTTATATGATACAGGATCCGTTTTTGATTTAATCCATGTAGCATTGGTGGATTACTTGGGGTTAAAAAGATTCACTTTTAGTTCCCCCATTCGTGCTGGAACTGCAAATGGATCTCCCATGGAATTTACAGAATATGTTATAGTTGGATTAACAATTGCTGGATCTGTAACGCCTTGGCAGTTGCTAGTCGCGGATGCTATTCGTTATCCTGTATTATTGGGAGCGAAGGGTATAAGAATACTTCAAGTGCCTGATATATTAAATAATCAGGCCTGGTCCGAAGAAAACTGGGCATTTTCAGATCAGAGATGGATTAAGATCCAAGATCCTAAGCTCATTAACGAGGAGGACTTTTTGTACCTGAACCATGCTAATATGCTTTGCAAAAACAAGTTAAAAATTGCTTCTGCATTTATTTGTCCTGATGATAATATTGTTATTCCTTGTTCTGGTAAATATATTGTACCAAATGGTCCAGATCAAGTAAAATTTAATTTATTATTTGATAATTCAAAATCAACAGATAGAAAGTTTTTTGAGGTATGTTGTATTAATATTAATGAAGATCCAATTATTACTACACCAATAAAAAAAGATGAACGATCAACAATAGCTGATAATTATACAGTTGATCCAAAAGAATCAATAGAAAATATAACTGCAGGAATTGCAGCAATTGAAGAATTAACTGATGAGATATTGGTTGAAGAAGATCAAGAAGAAGAAACTGATATGCCGCAAGCATTAAAATTAGTTCCTCCTGAATTTAGATCTTATGATCCTTTATCTCATGAATTAAAAGATGAACCATTACCAGATGAATTAATGAATTCTCCTTTACGAATAGTACAGGTAGAAGAAGTTGATAATCCAGTAATGCAACCTCATCGTGGAAAAAATACTAATTATATTAGTGGACCTGCGATGAATCAACAATTAGCTGAACAAGTTGAATTTGATTTAAAAGAAGGTGTAATTCGAGAATTGAAAGATTCTGAATTATCATCAATTGAATCGATTTCTCCAATGTTTTTTATTAGAAAGAAAGATCCAGCTCAGGATAATCCAGATGTGGAAACTGAGAGATCTGATTTATTTAGATTGGTTATGGATGTGAGACATGCCAATAGTAATATTGTCAAACTTCAATCATCCTTTCCAACTGTTAAAGAATTATTAGAAGTTATTGGTAAATTTTTATATTGTACCAAATTAGATGTTAAGAGTGCTTATCATCATTTATTTCTTTCATTACAATCAAGTTATTTTTTTGTAATCAAATGAAAAAATAAAGATTATGCATTCAATAAATTATCATTTGGATTTCATAATGCTCTTGCTTTATGGTCTAGATTTATTGATGCAGTTTTACAACCAGTTTTAGAAGATAAAATTCATTATTTTGATGATATTTTATTTACTGGTGATTAGAAAATAAAATTGTGTGGTGCGTTTTTATTTTTGTGTTTTTGTTCGATCGGAGCCGACTGGCGATGATAGAGCTTTTTTATTTTTTTAATTTTTTATACACATCAAATTTTTTTTATTATTAATTTTTTTTTTCTTCTCGACAAGTTTTTATTTTTTATTGAAATTAATTATTATTTTAATTGATTAATTAATTATTGCAAACTAATGTTATTACCTCCTTTTCATCTACAAGAAGCCAAAGGCTCACTTGGTGGCGGGAGAGTGTAACGATTAGAGCGCAAACTGTTGGGATTTAACCGCTCGGCTTATTCTACACGTGAGTATCACGTTTTCACGTGTATCCAGAATACGAGATGCTAAACGAATCCAATTACAGTTTACACTAAATCATTACACTGTAATATTCATTATAAAGATTAATGGATTCAAACCAGTTATAAATGATGAAACATTCATTTAATAACAAGACGGTTGAATCCAATAATAGATGGTTCTGGAACTCAAGATATTAGTTATTATTTATTATAATTAATATTACAGAAACATCCAAAGGTTAGATATTATTTAGAAATATATATACTTCAACCAATCCACACCAATTTATGAAATCCTTAGGATTTCATCAT